>JAHUTJ010008871.1:0-28478 GCA_036250325.1 Characodon lateralis | reverse complement strand
TCTGTCATTCGGGCTTGGCCCGGCCGGGTCCCGCGAGGAGCAACCCGGCCACCAGGCGCTCTCCGGCGAGTCCCGACCCCAGGCCTGGCTCCAGGGTGGGACCATACTGGGCGACGTCACATGCATCGATATAATAGTCCTCATGAAGGATTCTTGAACCGCTCAAGAACTTGTTGCAAGCGTCAAATTCAGAATGAGTGACAATAAAACAGAGTTCATCGGTTTAAACATTAAATATCTCATCTTTGTAGTGGACTCAGCTGTATGAAGGTTGAACAGAGTTAGCAGATCATTGGAACTGAGGTCGTAGATGAAAAACATTTGCATTTCTACAACTTCAGCTGCTCCAATCAGCTTCTCTTTACTCACAGTCATCATGATGTCACCTTCTCACTTCATCGGCACCATCAGGTTCCATCCATCCGTCCCTCCCTCCCGAAAACTATAAATTCTGAACTAAAAGCTGTTTGGGAATCTGAGATTTATTTTTATTTGAATCTTAATATATTTCTGCTTGAAAACGCAGCCAAGGTCCGAAGAAAAGCTTTGATGAAACTTTTGCTTAGAACTTAGAACAAATGACGTTAAATGAAGACCAAATTCTGATTTTCCACCCAGAACCCTGCTGAGCAACGCTATGGAGCGAGCCGGACTGCCAAACCCGCTCCAACCTGCAGGAGGCGCCGACAGCATTCCCTCTGGTTTCTCTCTGACTCTGGTGGGTTTCAGTAAAGGCTGCGTGGTTCTGAACCAGATGGTGTACGAGCTGCCCGGGGCCCACGCCGACCCGCAGATGTCTGTCTTTGTCAAGCGGATCTCAGACATGTTCTGGCTGGACGGAGGACATCCGGGAGGTAGCGTGACCTGGGTGACTGACAAGGAGGTGCTGAAGGAGCTGGCCGCCAGCGGGGTGTCCATCCACGCCCATGTGACCCCGTACGAGGTGCGTGACCCCATGCGGGCCTGGGTGGGCCGCGAGTATGGACACTTCATCCAGACACTGGAGGAGTTCGGGGCGTGTCCCAGCAAAAAGCTGCACTTCGAGGAGGAGCCGCCCTCCCTCGAGAACCACTTCAGAGTCATTCTGGAGTTCTGAGTTTGGGTCGGGTGGTAAAACCGGCCCTGAGAACTTTGCTTTCTGTCTCTGTCTCATGAGGCGATGCGACGTGCACCTTTTTTGGGGGGTTTTCTGCTGCTTAAAGCGCTTTAAGGAACCTGAGGCCAAATGATTTTAATTCTGCACACATGAGAGAAATCATCCCTCAAACATCCTGTAGGAAACATGTTCACATCTGATTAGAAATCATGAATAATTCATGTTGTCTTTCAACAGGAAGGGATTTAAATGACAGTATATTATATTATAACCTAATTATATTTGTGACGTAGCGTTAAGACTGACAGTTCCTTTTTCATTCCTTCAGTCAGAACCCAGGGTTTACTTTCCCCACCAGGCTTCTCTTCCTAGAGATGAATCTCTGCTGAAGATCAACCAGAACATGAAGGTTTTAGTTTCCTGAGTGCAGCCTGTTCTGGTTCCTCATGAAGAGTTTTCAGTCTCGCCTCGTGGACGATGCTGAGCTCCAGAACATCACATCCTGGCAGAACCTGTAGCAAGAACTTGAATTAACTTAAATGTTAGTTTGGTTCTGATCTGCAGCGAATCATCAGTCACTGACTGGAGGAAACGGTCCGGTAAACATGTAGAATACTGACGTATTAATAGTTTGGGTCAGACGTTCCCGTCCACTCGCCATGAGCATGAAAGCCACCTTGGTTTTGGACCTTAAATGATTTAGTTGACCCGTTCTGCCTCCAGGGAGGAGACTGAGATATAAACTTAATATCTGCTTCAGTGTCTGTTAGCATGTCTCACCCGGTCCACACCCACACCCTGTTATCCTGCTTTATCCAGTCCGGAACCAGTTTGGATTATTGTCCTGTTGGATCACCCAACTGGGTCCAGGTGTCAGTCATCTAGCTGTTGCCTGAAGGTGAATGCGGTGCTCCATTACCGCTGAGAGTGAAACCATCCCAGACCATGATGCAGCCACTACTGTGCTTGACAATAAGTAGTGTTCTCAGTCCTCCAGACATCAGTGTGGTTAAACATCTCAGTCTTCATCTCCACTGGAGATTCACCCAGTTCTAATTTGTAAGTTATAGCTGCTCTACAAGGTCCAAAATATTCCACCCTGGAAAAGAAATGGTTCAGAATAATATTGGCCTTCATCTTCATGATGCACGGATGGAAACTTCTACCCTGCTTCTCTATTAGAGGCTGAACTAACTAAGAATCTGCAGCCCCAGGTGGGATATTTGAGACCAGCATTAATAATGTCAGGCTACTCATGGTGACACAAGTTCATTAGACTCATTTCTGATACCCCGAGAAGGCAGCGTGGTACGCAGCCCTGACTGCAGCGGTGATTCCTCTAAATGTGTTTCAAGGCTCCTGCAGAGCCACTGATCTCTCGTTGCTCCTGGTTTTAAACCAGAAGAAGTTGAACGTCTGCACGTATCTGAATGTCTCTGGAGCATCTTTGCTCTGCGCTGATGGCTGCTGGTCATTGAGCTGAAGGTCACCTGACGCATTCCTTTATGCTTACCGCCCGCTGGTGTGAGACACCGAACATGTTGTCCTGTTGCTGTGTATCTAATGGTGGCCAGCAGGGGGCAGCAGCATGACAGACACATGACACTTTGTTACTTTCTACAACCTTTAATGAGCTTTTTTCCAGTTCGCTGTGTGATGCCTACATATTAGCCAGCAGTTGATCACATTACAGATTATTTCTTCTTTTTGAAGATGTAATTATGATGCTCAAACATTAAAAAAAACATACAAATAAAATGCAAAATAAAGATACATCCTTTCGACCTGCCTTGTCTTTGCTTGTGGCTGGTTTGACTCAAACATCCAGTTTCCTCCAGTCAAACAGGAACGTTGGTGACATCAGTTAAGGAGGAGCGCTTAGACAGAATCAGCAGAATAAACTCACCTCTGCAGCAAACATCAAGTTCTAGTGAAGACAGCTAATCTGCAGCTTTAACTGCCTCCATGTTCCAGTCTGCTCAGACTGCAGACTGGATCGCAGACAGCGGAGGTTTTAGAGAACATGTTCAAGCTTCTCTCTTACAGTAACAAACTGGACCCTGCAGCGGCTGAATCCTTGCAGTGTTCCAGTTCTAGAGGATGACGGCACAAAGGGATGGGAGCGTGGCTGGAGACGCCAGCCTGCCTCACAGAGCCCATTGTGCCCCAGCAGTGACATCAACAACAATCACACATAGCGGCCCTGTTTGGTTTGGTTTGGTTTGGCACCTCGACGTGAAGAAGAGGAATGTTGCCGGATGATCGGTCGCATCTTTGTTCCTCAAACCTTCCAGAGATTTCTCTTCAACGTTCTCAGCGCCATCATTTCTTACACACGACCTTAATCTGTTCTCTCAACACGTTTGCACTTCCTTCAACTCGTCAATGTTCCTCACTTTCTAGCACCACCATAAAGTCCGACCCTCCCGGCTCCAGTTGAACACCTCAATCATCCTGAACCAGCCGCTTCCCTCTACAATCAGCTAACATTTAAGACATGAGCTCATTGTTTCAATAAAATATAAAGAAAAAGTCCCGCACATAAATAACAGCAATAATAAAAATAATCATAGCAGGCCTGTGGGGACGGACAACAACGGGAGCAGCACGCCCTGAGACGAGAACAGGAATGGCTTCAGACACAAATAAGTGCCCTTTGTTTCTGCTGCGCAGATGAAGTAAGTGCTGGAGTGGCTGCAGGACACGGAGGAACCTGATCTCACGCTCCCACTCAGACCTGCTGCCAGCTTTCAGCCGAGCTGCTCTACGTTTGTTACTAAAGCCGGTTCTAACTAAACCCTGAGCTACGTTTAGGTAGTCCTGCCACCAGGACACGTTGCTCCTGAACGGTTCTTCTTACAAATAAAGTCTCCCTCAAAGCAGAGCTGCTACTGCTGGGCCACATTTCTAAGGAACACGTGTAGCTAGAGAGGTTACTCCTACTTTAAGGCATAGATTCAAACTGCATAGATTTTCCTAAATGGATCCTACAACTCGACCTTCATCAGAGGAGGAGGACTCATCCAGGAGTCAAACGCTTGAGGTTAAACATGCTGCGCAGCATGAATTAAACTGGTTATCTTTGGTTGGAGTGGTTGATCTGACAACTGATCGGTGAAGCAGATTAGAGGTTCTGGAAGCTTAAAACTATTTAAAAGCTCAGAGAAGGAAGAGGCGCCTCAGCCAGACCATCTCTGCTCTCCTCAAACGTCTTCAAAGGTCGCCGTCTCCAGCGGCGGACGTCTCCTCGTCCAAGCGGGTCCTCTTCGCGTGGGCGTGGGGTGAGTCCAGGAAGTTCTCCTTGTCCTCGAGCGGCGCGGCCCACTTGGTGCCGCAGCTCCTCTCCCGAACAGATCGGACGGCGACGGGTTCCGGGCTCAGGCACAGCGGCTGGTACCACAGCCAGGGGTGGCTCAGGCACTCTGCAGCACTCGGCCGGTCCCTGCAGTCAGACAACAGAAACCCATCACTGATCTCCACAGAGCAGCCAGAACATCCTCGCCTCACAGAAGATACCAGCATCTCCAGGCTGAGAAGATGTCTGGAAGGATCATGGACATGAAAGCTGGATCTGGAATAATGTTTGTGCTGGAACATTCGCCCGGAACCAGACCGGAACTACGGAAACAAACATCCACAGTTTTCAGCTGTGTGACAGTACCCATGTTGTGACCCAACATAGGTACTGTCACAGAAATAACTAAGTACACCCCATCATCTATCAGCCAAGCTTCAGCTGTTGGACAGATGGACTCATATTTGACCCTAGAATACTTTGGGTTTACAGAGGAGATCATGGTCCACACAATGACTGCAAGATGTCCAGGTGGGTCATGTGGCTGTAAAACAAGCCCACATCATCACCTCCCCACCGCTGTGCTTTACAGTTGGTTTGAGGGGTTTGTGCTGATTTCCTGCTTTTAGTTTCCTGCAACATGGTTCTGTCCATTATGGTCAAACATCTCCACCACAGGACATCGTCCCATGAGAGCTGTCCTTCATCCAGATGCAGCTTTGCTAACCTAAGTCCTGCTGCCATCTTGTTCTCCTTCAACCCTTCAAAAACAACCATTCTGGTTCAGTGGCATGACCTTTAACCTGCTAACTGAGGCCTGAGCTTCACGCTCTGACCTTGGGCTGAATCTGCTGGGACGTCCACTCCTGGGAAGACTGGAAGCTGTCTGAGATGCTTTCCTCTTGGGAATCATTTCTCTCTCTGAAGAACGATGGACTTCAGATCATTTGGAGATGACCTTGTGACCCCTCCCAGATTGATGGACAGCAACAGTTGCTGGCGTGGCCAGCGTGGAATCTGTTCACGTTCATGAGCCGGAGGTCAAATGTAAATAAAATTAGAACCTGGTAAACATCAGATCAACTTTATTAAGTATTAGAACTGAAAGGGGTGTACTTTCTTCTCACACATCAAACGCAGTGTTCTTAGCATATTTGAAAAGTAGAAAATACATCGAAGTGTATTTCAAAGCTCCTCCTGTCCCTTAGACAAATCTCAGGACAGCCCGAGCCATGACAGAACCGACTGTTGCGACCCGACCCACAGTCTTACACAGAGTGGGAGTCGTGTCAAATTGGACCGGTCCTGTTGGGACAAACGGCTCTCTGTACACCACAGGGCTGATTTTACGCCACCCGCAGTCAATCATTGGTTCCTGGTTCTGGTTCTGTACTCACTCGGGTGCTTTGACCAGCAGCTTCCTGATGAAGTCCACGGCCAGCTCAGACACTCTGGAGAAGGCCTCCCTGCTGTAGTCCACGTTGACCTGGGACACGTTCAGGTACGTCTCCTGCTTATCGTCTCCGGCGAACGGAGACTCGCCGGTCACCAACATGTAGGCGATGACGCCGACGCTCCTGAGGACGGACAGTCCAACACTTGGATCAGCACCAGAACAAGAACTTCAACACCAGCTTCTCAGATTAAAATCAGGTTGATTCCGGGTCAGAGCTGCACCACAAGGAACAGACGCGAGGTCAACTATTGAACTGACCTGACAGGTTAACCAAGTGACGTGAACTTTGAACTTAAATAGTTTGGTTGTGGGCTCTGCTTCCAGTTTAGACAGAGAAGATGTTTCACATCATGAAAGAAATGTTAATATCAGACAAAGATGCCCTGAAATAAAGGAAAAAAGCCCAAACCAACCTGGTTCTGTGTGTTAAATCCTGACTTGACTCTGATTTACTCTCAACAACTCATCTGGGTCACAGAGGAACCCAGAACATCTAAAGCTCTGCAGGCCTCACTGCCTCAGTTAAGGTCAGAGGTCATGATTAAAGAATAGGAAGGAGAGTCTGGGCAAAAATGGCCTCCATGGGAGAATTCCAAGACCAGAACCACTGCTGACCCAAAAGAACATAAAGGCTCGTCTTACTTTGACCAAAAAAACATCTTTATGATCCTCAAGACTTCTGGGGAAATATTCTGTGGACTGAGGAGACAAAAGTGGACCTCTCTGGAAGGTGCTACATCTGATGTAAAACTTCCTACAGCCATGCATGGTAGTGGTGGTGTGATGGTCTGGGTCTGTTTTGCTTCTTCGGGACCTGGAGGACTTGCTGTGACTAATGGAACCAGAACTTCTGATCTCAGGCAGAAAATCCTCAAGGAGAAGGTCCAATCATCAGTTTCCGACCTTATATTAAAAAAAGAAGCGGCCTAGTCAAAGTCACCTTTCATGCCAGATAACCCTCCAATGTGTCGGAATGAAAACAATTCTACAAAGCAGAGCGGGTCCAGATTCCTCCACAGGGATGTCAGACTTGTTACCAGTCATGAGCTGTTGCTGCCACGGGAGGCGCAAACAGCTATTGGGTTTAGGGGGTAAATACTTTTTAACAGGTTGTTTGGACTAAATAAATCTCTTAATAAATGAAATCATCAAATCTGCTTTCTGTTTTCATTCATTAGTTTGATCAGAACCATTTAAGCAGGAAAAAAGCAGAACCAGAGGAAATCTGTGAGGGGGGTAAATACTTTCTCATGCTACCGTAAACAGCTGCTGTTTAAAAGCCAAGCTGCAACATGACATCATCATCAGGATTTTATTTGCCCTGAAAGGATCAGTCGGTTTCAGAACCAGAACCTTTTCACAGGTCGGGGTTGAGGTCTGACTTTATATGTCCGGACTGATGAAGTAAGTCCAGACATCATCTGGATCATCTGTTGGTTTCCTGCCTCAACCTCCCTTCCTACCAGCACCGGGTTACTTTTTAACCCCAGCAGGAAGTGGGACCTGCGGGTTCCCGTGGGTTGCAGCCGTCCCGGGTTCAGGAAGCAGAACTCACCACAGGTCCGTCGCTGTTGTAATCGGCTCATAGTTAAGGACCTCCGGAGCTGAACAGGAAGGAAAAACAAAGAAGATCTGATGTCATTTCACACCCCAACCATCGTCTTCAACATTTCACTTCCTTCTTTCTCGGCTCGGCATCAGCCGGTAAACCTACAGAACATTTATGTCTGGACCGAACCAAAATCTCAGCTTTAAAGCAAATTCTTCAGTCAGGAGATGTGGAAGCGATGAGAACCACAGAGCCTCATCTTTTCTACATTTTATCACAAACCTTCATGGATTTGATGGCAGACCAACACAAAGCAGAACAAAAGTGAGGTGGAGGGAAGACGTTTTTACAGATACGAATCTGAAATGTGTGGTGTGCACCTACTGTCAGCCCCCTTTACTCTGATCCCCAAAATAAACCCAGTCAATCAACGGTTTATAGGACAGGAAAACAATCTACCAAGCTCTGAACATCTCAGAGAGCGCTGTTCTGAACATGGAGATGATGGACCACCTGCAGACCCGCCAAGACATGGACGTCCACCTGGGCAAGGAGAGCATTAATCAGAGAAGCAGCGAAGAGGTCCATGGTAACTCTGGAGGAGCTGCAGAGATCCACAGGACAAAATCAGGCCTTTATGAAAGAGCAGCAAGAAGAAATCCTGTTGGCATTTTGCCACAAGTCACGTAGGAGACATCGATCATGTAGAAGGTCTGATCAGAGGAGACCAGAACTGAACTTTAAAATGCAATGTGTTGCTGGAAACGGACACTGCTCATCTCCCTGAACACACGTACCCACAGGGAAACATGGTAGAGGCAGCATGTTGCTGCGGGCATGCTTTTCTCGTCAGAGTGGATGAGAAGATGGATGGAGCTAAACCCAGGACAAACCTGGGGAAGAACCTGTTAGAGGCTGCAGAAGACCTGAGACTGGGGTGGAGGTTCACCTTCCAAGCAGGAGAACCACCCTGAACATCCAGCCTGAGACGCAATGGAAGGTTTACATCAAATGTTAGAATGGCCTAGTCAAAGTCCGGACCTTAATCCAATGGAGTAAGTGTGGCAAGACTTGAAAACTGATGTTCACAGATGTTCTCCATCCAACCTCACTGATCTAGAGCCATTTTCCAAAGAAGAGCTGGTGGAGGCAAACTCCAAAGACCTGCAGCCACAGGTTCTACAGAGTTCTGACTCAGAGAGGCTGAATACAAAGGCACACCACACTTTTCAGATTGTTGTGCGTAAAAATGTTGAAAACTGAATAATTTGGTTGGTCAGAGTCCCAGTAAAACAGTGGAGAGTGTGGTTGTTGAAGAGGTTCATGTCGAAGAACGTTGTTCTCTGAATAAAACGGGTTGGTGCTGTTAGATCCCAGAGAGCAGGAATATTTCCTGAAAATGTTTCTGGTCTCAGTAGCAAGGACAACTGCTTCTTCAGTGAAACAGAACCAGTCAATCCATCAGGGTTAAACTAACTGGTTACATCCAGGATCCATGGGTGACCTTTGGTCTGAACTTCCACTGGAACGTCTAAAGAAAGTCAGCTTCATAAACAGTTTTATGATGTCTTCGTCCTTCACGTCTACCTGCCCTGCAGGGTGGCGCCACCGAGAGGAACTCTGGGTTTCCAGTTCTCATGCAGCTGGGACGGAAACATCTTCTTGTTTCAACAATTTATGAGAACTTCTGGTTTCCTGAAAACAAACGTCCAGAGCTGCAGGCGGAGCGACAGTTTTCTCCGGCTGATCCGTGCTTTCGGTCTTACCTACGTACTCAGGTGTGCCCAGGATCTCTCGGAGCTCTCCGGCCGAGCCCAGCCGGCGAGCCAGGCCAAAGTCCACGATCTTTATGTCTCCTGGAGGCGACAGGCTGGTCAGGAGAATGTTCTGTGGCTGGGAGGAGCACAGAGAGGGTGTCAAAGATCACTAACAAGTGTTGTTATATTTACTCATTAGTCACCGTGGCGACACACCGTACTTTCACCAGAGTTTTCCTGACAAGCGTGAAAACCCACTCATGTAAACTTTCCTCTCTCAGTGATATTTACTAAGCTTTATTTAACCAGGTAAACATCAGAACCTCTTCTCAAACCGTCCAAATAAAGTCCGGTTTTTTCCTGCATCACACCACACCGAGACATCAACCAGAACCACCAGGAATAAAAGGATCCAACAGAACATTTTAACAAGAGAAACATTAGCATCGACAGCATTTTCCACATTTAGTTCTGTTCCGGCTTCAAACGAATCTCCGTCCTCAACGTTCTGCACACAGAACCCCATCATGACAACGTGGAAGAGGTTAGGTTGAGATTGTTGCTAATTTATTACAAACAGAAACCTAAGAACTCTTTTTTACAGAAGCCTTCACAGCCTTTGGCACGAAGCTCCAGACGAGCTGAGGTTCATAATGTTTCCACTGATCATCCTTTAGATGTTTCTAAAGTCCACCTGTGGTAAACTCAGCTGACTGGAGATGATTAGTAAAGGACACACCTGTCTCTAAAAGGTCCCGCAGTTGACAGTGCAGGTCAGAGGGCAAACACCAAGCAGGAAATCAAAGGAACTGTCATCTGGGAAGGATACAGAAACATCTCTGCTGCTCTGAAGGTCCCAATGAATCCAGTGGCCTCCATCATTCATTAATGGAAGAGCTGGCCGGCAGTCTACACCAAGCGATGGAGAGAGAAGAGCCTTATTTAGGGAGGTGACCAAGAAGCCCATGGCCAGAGCTCCAGCGTTTCTCTGTGGAGAGAGGAGAACCTTCCAGATGGACAAGCATCTCTGCAGCAACCCACCAATCAGGCCTGTATGGTAGAGCAGGCAGATGAAAGCTACTCCTTAATAAAATACTTATGGTAGCTCGTCTGGAGTTTGCCAAAAGGCACCTGAAGGTCTCAGACCATGAGAAGCTAGGTTCTCTGGTCTGAGGACACAGAGACTGAACGTCCATCCAGCTCCTGAAAATAATTTAATGAGTTATTTTCAGCTCAACAAGGTTTGTCTGTTCAGTTCCTAATGACTGGACCTGCCTGGTCGTCACCAGATGTGTTCCAGGCACAGAGCCTGAATGAGCGGTACCACTGCAGTCCACTTCTTCTATCATATCCATAGTGCAAACTGACGATATATCGCAGCCCTAAGAACAACCTCCAAATTCTTCAGCTTCACCTCAGATCAACCGCTGCATTAAACTTGGACCCAGTTGGGTGTTCCAACAGGACGATGATCCAAACATACATCCAGACTGGTTCTGGAATAGATAAATCAGATGAAGCTTTCCTAAAGGTCTGCCCCGAGCCCTGCTGAGAGGATGAACTCTGTTTAAACGGGTCAAATATCACATCTCCTGGATTATGAGAACTGCTAATTGAGGGTCTAAGTTAATCAACACCTAAATGAGGAAATGAATTAGCTCTAGCTTCACTGATCTACGTACTGAGTGTGTGTGTGTGTGTGTGTGAAAGACCTTGAGGTCCAGGTGAACCAGGTTGCTCTGGTGAAGGTGGTGGACCCCCTCCAGGGTCTGTCGGATCAGGCGGGTGATCTGAGCCTCCGGCAGCAGCTCCTCAGACACACAGTTGTCGAATATCTCTCCGCCTGCGGCGCTGGAGACAACAGAAAGAACGTTTCTAGATCTGAAACTGATTAGAAAAAGTAGCTGGAAGCTAACTTCAGGACACGTGACTCGCTCCAATGGTGGGAAACATACTTCCTGTTAACTCACTGCTGGTGTGAGGACCAGCCTGAACTGAAACCGGACCAGGAGGACATCAAACCCTTCTGATCCAACTCTCTGCTCACCAGGATAGTTTGGGTTTGTTGAACCTCTTTGCTTCTGATAAAATAAGCTTTCGTCTCTGCTGTCTCTAGAAACATCATGTTTTAACCTCAAACTGAAGGACCATGAAGATGAACGCTGATGGTCAGAGGGTGGATGAATGGGTGGATGAATGGGTGGATGAATGGGTGGAGTGTTAAGCGTTTCGGGGTCTCTGGGGACTTGATGAAGCGCTCTACAGGTGCGGGTCATTTACTGTTTACCATGGAGGTGTGCAGCCTCTAGCCGGCGCCGTGCAGCTGCCTGCGCGGATCTTCAAGGCTTACAAGAAACCCTGACAAACCGGTTAGGAGGAGTGATCCGTTTGGGTTTTAATAAAGAATGAAGCAGCTGATGAGTCAGCTGGTTGGGACCGGACAAACAGGATGGGCCTCAAGCTGCCGGATCAACAACAGAACAACTTGCTCAGACACAGAACTCACTATTCCAGCACCAAGACCACGTCATGATCCGTCTCGTGAGCGCCATACAGGTTGACCACTCGGGGGTTGTTCCGGGCCATCTCCAGGACGGCCATCTCGTGGATGACTTCGGCGCGGCAGTCTCGGCCTCTCCTCCTCTTCCTCAGGAACTTGGCGGCGAACACCTTCCCTGTGGTCTTCTCCACGCAGCGCTTCACCACAGCGAACTTCCCCCTGTGACCAGCAAGCAGACAGAGGATCAACCAAAAAGAACAGCTTGTTGAACAGAACCTGTTCAACAGAAGAACACAACATCTGCAGAACAACAGAGCAGAACTCCTCTGCTTGCTGAGAGGTTCATGTCTGTCTGAAGTCGCTGGTTGTTATTTATAGTCAGGTTCAAAAGTTTTAAACCAGCCCGATTCTTCGTTTTCCTTCTAAGCAACCAAACGGCTCCAGCACACGGTCCTGGTCCAGGTCAGAGGACTGAACAGAACCTGAAGGAAAAGGCATTGATCCAGAGTAGCTCAGGATTTTAGAAGAAAGTTGGGTTGATTGGAAGGAAAATGAGACGGACCAGAGCTTCTCCTCAGGAGTGAGCTGGGTCATACAGTATCATCATGAGCAACGCTGTGTCTGCAACAGACTGCTTAGCTAGAATAACCGATTTAAATCCATTTATCCCGTCTGCATGATAATAAGCTCTCTGAGCAGCTGGATGGGTGTAGAGCTATGCTACCCAGATCCTGAAGCCCACACAGAACCCAGGAGATATCATGATGAAGAAAATGTAGGTTAGTTGCATACGTGTCAACATCATCATCGTCGTACCACCACGCAGACCTGGAAGAAAGCCTTTAAACGTACAGAAGAAGAGCTCCACATGTTCCTGCTGGATGGGGATCATACCTGAGATGTTTCAGTGTTTTCCAACTAAAAACCGTGGACAGGTCTCCATTCCATCACAGAGACACATGGGACAGACAAGCACAACTAAAGGCCTAAAGTCTTTAGGACCCTGACGACACGCCTGACATGTTTCAGTGGAGACTTCCTTCTTCATCAGAGGTGTCACTAGATGGTGGGTGAGCTGCCACGTATCATCTACTGAAACCTCTAATGAAGACGGAAGTGACTGTTAAAACACGTCAGGTATGTCCTCAAATAATCTGCGTGTCTAATAAAACAACCTAGAGACTATATTGTATACAGACACAGTGAACTTTACTGGGTGACAACTAAAGACCAGTTAACCCAGCATGAAGCCTGAGTCTGCAGAGAATCCACACACAGAATGGCTTCAGATGGAGATCCAAACCCAGAACGTTGTTGCAGGGAGGCATGAAGTCAAGATTTCATCACAAAGCACCAAAGACTTCGCAGGACGGTGAAATCATTCCAGCCAATTAGAGTTCAGCGGATTACTTCAATGTTCGCCTTGAATCACCTGAAGAAGCATTCTTCACATTCCTGGAGTTACCTTGAGTCTTTCTGGCTCTTGAAGTTTGAGACCAACTTCCTGATTCCTGAACCAACTAAACATTATGAAAACCAGTAGATTCTTAAGCATCCTTACTGGGCTGGATGCGTGGACCTGGAACTTTCAGGTTTCTTTACCCGACTAACCCACCGTCACATTAAGGTCAGTGTGACCTGCGCTGGTTAGAAAAATACTGATAATCCAACCTTAACAATGCAAATGCAGCCATATTAAAGATAAGTGGCTCCGCTGCAACATTGAAAGCAGTCTAAGATAAGTTCAGACCAACACTTGTGTCCTTGTGTGTGAAAAGGTCTCTCAGCTTCCTGCTGCAAACAAACATGTGGACACGAGTTCTTCTTTCTGAGCTCGGTTTCCTTCCTCACACACAGATCTGCGTGACGCATCACACCTCGGTGTGTTCAGGTCACCATCACCAGCGATCACATGACCACGCTGTGTTTACGGTGGTTACAGATTACAGTCCAGAGTCCAAACATGGTTACCAGAGGAGCGCACACAATCTGGGCCATGCATCAGCGGCCGTGTTCAGCAGGACGGAGTCGTACCTGCCTTTAACCACCTGGCAGAAAACGAGACTAAAGTTAGAATCTGGGTCAGAATGCTTCACACAAGTTGGACTTGGCTTAATGATTACAGATTCACAGTCTGTGACAAAACGAAAAGGGGGTCCACTTTGAAAAAAGGCAGCTTGTACCAGTTAAACCAGGACTGGATAATTCTGCCCCACCAAGCCTGTAGGTTTGGTACCAGGCTGGGGTTTAGAAAACCTTTCCACCGTTTGTGGAACCTTAAAAACAGAAATATGAATGATATTATAGCATCTTAGACCCTTTAGATTGATGTCCAGTTTAATAATTCAATACTTAACTGGTCGAAACACCAGAATGCAACAACACAGTTCAGCTCTCGGTTTTCCCAATGGGCCGGAACCAAGGTGCCAGAAAACGCACCGTTTCAGCCCGCTTTCAAACAAATACAACAATCATTTAATCTGGGTACAAAAAGTAAAGATCAGTTGAGGTTGTACCAGTCTAAAGTTCTGGTGGTCTACATCCCAAACGAACAAGAAAATATATCCGATTTATTTCACACATACAGTAAAGGTCTCAACCACAAACTATAATTAGATGAATATGAAATGACTTTGTTCCGTCGCCAAGCAGGAAAATAATCTGTAAAAATTCACTCCGGGTCTGATGCGTCAGAATAATTTAGAATCCGTTTCTCTCTCACTTCTGGGTCTGATCAAAGGTCCAGACTCCTTGAAGCTGTGAAATAGACCTTTACTGGAGTCCTGCTAACCGCAGGGTTGTCGTAGAACTGGAAATATGAGCTCCGGGATCCAGTTTAGTTTCACACTGGCGGATAAGTGAAACATGTTGGGATCAAAACCTCCACGGAACAAATCCACTCACCTGCCCAGCTCTCCGGTCACCTCATAGCCGCTCTCCAGCGGCTCGGAGCTGATCGGGGTCTGGGTCTCTCCGAGCAGCCCGGCGGAGAGCCCGCTGCGGCTGTCCAGCCGCCTCCGAGACATCCTCCTCTCCGCGCTCAGCTGCTCCGGCTGGGTTGGTTCTGCGAGTTCACCCTGGCAGAAAGCAGAACTGACCCACACGCCTAGTTAACGACGGTTCCCATCAGCCGGCGTCACCATGTTACAGTTTAACTCCGGTTAGCCAAACTGTCGCTAAGTTAGCTCGATGAATATTAAAGTATCCGGTCCAAAAGTGAGTTAGACCGGTTTCTATCGGCTCCACCTGATCGAACCCACCGACTGTGAAGCTAAATTTTAATCCCAGAGGCAAAACTATCCAAACGGCTGCTTCTGGCTACTGTAAACCTGGTTAGTAGGTTTATGCGAAGCCGTTTCGATCATTTTTACATCCCGTTTGACACTACCAGACACGTCACTGCACCGCGGCGCATGCGCAAAGGCGTGTTTGGATCAAACTTCCAACAGTTTTCGTTCGAACAGCCGTGGGAATTCCGTCTCTTTCTCAGGATCCGAATCATTTGGCTTACATCAGTGAATCATTCCTTTGCATGACTTCTAACGTTTACAGTTAAGACAACTTAAATAGAAATGTGTACCATGTATTATATATAACAATCACTCTAATAACTAATTCATGGCCTGCAATACTGCCTAAAAATGTACACTTTTTTTTTACACTAAAACATGCTAATCTGATTAAGATTGTTCACTTCTCCTTTTAAAATAGCTATTTTTCCACAGTTTATTTGCATCAACCCATAAATAAATGTTGAATTTCATTTTCAAAATTAGAGAAGCACCAAGAAACCTCAGTTTGACTGGCCCTGAGCGATGTCAAGTAGAAAACTCAAAACGTTTTCAATTCACTGAGCGCCTTATGTAAGTACCAGGTCTGAATTAAACGCTCAGGGGTGCGGGAGTTGTTACTGAGTAAAGAAATCTCAGTTGTTTATTATATGACTGACATGTTTAATACAAAGCCAGATGAACACAGATGTAGGAAGCTGTTTAAAACTATGTCGCATGATATGTTGAGATGTGTCAGAGTTTCGTTCAGAGAGAGAGAGCAAGACTTCCAACAGATAAGAGGAAGGCTGAACCAAAAACAACAAGTAACAAGTCACTCTGTTCCTTTTGACCTTTCTATCTGTTTGTAGCAAACTTGCTGCAGTCAGTTTACAATCTGAACTCTGTAATCATTCTCTCCAGTGACTCTCTACAACAACTGCAGATCAGACCTGCAGAAAAATTCTGATTGTTGCAGATATTCCAAAGAATGCTAACAATCAATATTGTGTACCTTTTAGCAGCACCGGTGCCTAATTAATAACCGTTAAACTTTCTAAAAGCAATTTTTGAAATCTTTTATTGTTACTTAAGTTGCCAAAATTATAAATAAAACTAGTTAATAAACCTTCATATATCCTTATGACATATGTATTTAGCATCAGTGTTTCTACATACAGATGCACAAACTCACACATGGGATCCACTCAATAAACGAGCCGGCAGATTGAGCTCGGTCACAACCGACAGAACTACAGCTGGGATGAAGCAGGTCAATACAACTTATTTAAATGATAATGAGATGCTAATAAAAGTCATTATTCTAAAAAAACAATAAATGTCTTGGTTTTTATGTTTTATATATTTTATACATTTACATCGTGGTTTTAATTTTGCTTCCCAAATGGCTTTTTATATATAATCTAATAGAAAGACCCAACAGTCAAATTCTTAAAAATTCTACATTTTTAAATGTAAAACATCTAAAGCTGAGACCAAAAGTCCAAATGGGAAGAAGGGACATTTTAATGAACTATCTCCACTTGTCTGATATTTTGCCAGTTTTATATTTTGACATAGAAAATCTTACCGGGGTTTTCTGTTAAAAGAATAAGTCTTGATCTCTGCCTTAATGGTTACTTTGCACTGCAGTGTCCTTTTTTCATCATGTAAAGCGCTGAATTATCTTGTAGCTGAAATGTTTTATATAAATAATCTTCCCTTAGGTGTGAGAAATTATTGCATCCTTACAGATTTAAAAAAAGTTTAGAAAACAGCGGTAATATTTTATTTGCGAACAAACAAAGGCTGCGTGCTTCTAAAGTTAAGTTACACAAGAACCGCAGTCCAAGAACCACGCAGACATTTTTCCACCAAGCGAACAAACTATACCAAACATGCATCAACGATGAAGCAAGCAAAAGCTCTGAAGATGACATCCTGCATACCTGCACGGGCAAATATCTTCATGCATGTTTTTCCAACACTGTGGGAGGAGAGGCTGACCAAGAATAAAAGGAGGACTCTCGGTGCAGTGTGAAAAAACATTTTAATTTAAACTCTGCAGTTTCATCTCCATATTACAGTTTGTTTATCCGTTTGTAGATATTTTTGTCTGCTTTCAGTCAGAGTGTCTCTCACCGCTGCGTTTCTGTTGAATCAGAAAGCAGTCTTGGACAAGTTCTAATTCACTCCTATTGTGTTTCACCTCTGAGCTTTCACTTCCCAACTGAAAGTTCAGATCTCCAGAAACACGATGGAACCATGAGAGATTAAAGTGTGGTCATCTGAAGGTTCTGTGTGGGGTTGTTGTGGTGCTGTGGGCTGTTACCATTGAAACCAGTGACTCGGTGTTTTTTCAGTCTCTTGTTGTTTCCTGTAATATTTCATCAGTAAGTCACAGCCTCAACATCTGATCAGGGAGTTTTTAACTTAGCTTTTAGTTTTGTCTCATGTTGTTTAAATGTGCTCATTAAATGAAGCAACTGATCAAATCCAGAGCTGGTTGCTGGTTTTACTTGTTTTTAAAATCACATTTTAATCATTCAGGTCATCAAATAAATGTGATTATAAGATAAAGATAACCGGAGTAAATATAAAAACTGGACTTTTTACATCACTGCGGAAGAGTTTTGACACTTTTCTTTACAGGTCTTATTTAGCAACATTGGAAACTTTTCCAGCTTGAAAAGCCTTTTTAAGGTCCTACCACAGCATAGTAATAAGGTTTAAGTCCAGACTTTGACTAGGCCACTTAAAATTCACTCAAAGTTCATTTGGTTTTCTTGAGCCAGTTCAACTTTGTTTCAAATCATTGTCTTGATGCATAACCTTGCTTGAGCATAAGGTTCAGAACTTATGGTTCCGGTTCCATCAATTACAACAAATGTCTCCAAGAGCTCATCAACGACTCATCCAGGAGGTCACAGAAGAACCCAGAACAACATCAGGCTCTGCAGACCTCACTGCCTCAGTTAAGGTCAGATGTCAGGATTTAACAATAAGAAAGCGAGACTGGACAAAAATGGCCACCAGAACCACTACTGACCCAAAAGATCACGAAGGCCTGTCTCACATTTACCAGAAACATCTTGATGATCCACATTTATGTGAAGATATTTTGTGGACCTTCCTTGAAGGTGAGCCTCCCATTACATCTGCTGTAAAACTATCAGCATTTCAGAAACAGAACATCATACCTACAGTCAAACATGGTGGTGGCAGTGTGATGGTCCGGGCCCGCTTTGCTGCTTCAGAACCAGGACGGTTATATTTGATGGAACCGTGAGTTCTGTTCCATGGCAGAAAATGCTGAAGGAAAATGTCCAACCATCAGTTTGTGACCTGAAGCTTAAGGTCACTAAGCTTCTGCAGCAGGACAATGATCTGAAGCACACCAACAAGTCCACCTCTGAATCGAACAAAAATAAAATCATAACTTTTGTGTTATTCAGGGATTATTTCTGGCCGATATTTATATTTGATGTGTTTTTGTAGAGCAGTGGTGGATGTTTAACTCGGCAGACAAATAAAAGACCACATGCCATTTATCAAAGTGTTCCATTGGTTCTCTTTTATTACAATCATTGAAGTGAAATGGAGACAAACATACAGGAGCCTTGCATAGAGTGGAGTCTGAAAAGTGGATCCGGGTCCAGTTAAAATGTTCCAGGAGAGACGAGCGGTGCAGCTATTTTTAAGTCCTACCGTTCCTCTGCACCACAGAAACAGCACTGCGGTGAAAGACAGACGAAGCTTCTCATGCACAAATTTCACCCAAACATGATTCTGTTTGAATCCGCCCGAAGCCAGAGGTGTGATGTTTTGGACCGAAACTCAGAACGCTCCTCATGGTCGACTCGGCAAGCCCCAAACCTTTGGTACAATCGGTGCAAAACAGAGATTTTTTTTTACACACAACAGGACAGACAGACAGACACGTACGTTTATACACAAAGAGACGATCAGGACCGCACACGTGGTCCATACAGCCTACATGTGCTCTCACATTGGTCTGAACTCTGGTTCTTGCTCATCATGATCCGGGCTGAACTCATTACTAAGATAGACGGAGACGCACATGTGAGACGTTTCAGAAACATGCTGCCCACAGACCCACACTGTCCCCTCTTACAGCCGCCCACTGTGACGGTTCAGTGGACATAAGGTCGTGTTCCAGGCAGCGCCACAACCAACAAGACACATCTTCACCAGCTCCCTCACCCAGATATCTGAATGAATAGAAAGTATCCTCATGCACAAAAGCTAGTAAGGACAATGTGTTGCATTATTTCAGCATGCAATATCGAGCTAGAACACAACGCCACCTAGGGGTTTCTGCAGGGCGGAGTTCACGGGCCAGTGACCGGACAGCTCCTGCATGCATTATTGGGCTAGGAGCACTGGGAGGACTGGGACTGGGGGGTGTTTCCAAAATGCGTCTCTACATCCTGAGACTACCTCAGCTTCTGTGGCATGACTCCAACAGGTTTCTGTTCAGAAAACGTGTGGTCTAACATGCACCCTGGGTGAAAATGAGGACAAATAAGTTTGCGTGTTAAAACTGTCTCCAATGGGAGGTGAGACAACTGTCCGTTCTTACGTTTTGGACAAAGAAAAGCGTTTCACTGAGGACCTATGTCCCCATTTGCCCACTTCCCTGTTGTCCCTGTTGGACATTCAATTCCTGATCAGAACAAGGAAAACCTCAGAGGCACTGGAATAATAACGACCTCCCTGCACTTTAAAAAACAAAGCACACCCTCTTTCATGTGCAAGGTTTCACAGATCAGGACACGCTTGACCAGATCTTAGAATGACGGACAACACGTCACATATTGGAGTAGACCCAAAATTCAGAATCAGTGCATGAAACCTAAATATTCATTACTGAAGATCAAATGAATGAAGGAATTGATCATCATCAGTGAGAGAACCTCAATAAAAGCTGCAGTTTGGTCAGTTTGCTGCTCTGGAGTCTACAGGTGTCTGTTAACACTATGCCAGGACGGAAAGACATCAGCAATGACTTCAGAAAAGCAGCTGTTGCTAACCATCACCTGGGAAGGGTCAGAAGGTCATTTCCACAACATGTCCACAGTCACACAGTGGACTTCTAGAGTCAAATATGAGTCCATCTGCCCAACAGCAGATGCTTGGTCCAAACTGGCTCACCAGCAGAACCTTGATCCCAAACACAGCAGCTAATCTGTATCTGAACCTTCAGAGAGCTGTGCAGAAGCAAATGTCTGCAAACCCAGATGAACAGAAGCAACGCTGGAAAAGGCTGAGTGGGACACGTTGAGCTCATTCTGAGGCCTGAAAACAACCAGATATTTCTTTATTATTGTTGTTTGAAACATAAAAACCTTAGAATTAAAATATGTTCTGACTTTTCACCGCAGCGTCTGCATTGACTCAAAGCTCTCCTACTTCCTGTACTCTGGTCCATCTAACTCAAACTGTACACCTTGTTGTGTTCAGAACCGAGTAACTCTGGACTCACATTCACCACCTTCTCTAAATGGGAAGTGATCACATCTGTTGGAAGGAAGTGGTGTTTGAGAGGAAGTGAAGGTATTACTCATCAGAAAGGTGTGGAAAGTACCAGGCTGCTGCTGTACTGGTTCAGGCAAGTCCAGGACGGTCTTTCCTAAATTCCCCCGAACCCAGCAGTCATTTCCAGTGGCTCAGTTCATAACAACCTCCATCTTTCCATCCTGATAAAAAAATCCTGGAGGAAAAATACCGTTCGTGCAAAAAGCCGATGGGTGTGTGAGTGCAGTAACTCCTCCGTGGCTCCGGTGCAGGACGAACACAGTTTGAAGGTCCAGGAAAAGGGAAGGTTGGAGATTTTCAGCAGCCGTCTCTGAGGTGCAGGCTGGATGAGATAAAGCACACATGTGGCTCAGTGAGGACAGGTTCACAAGAAAACAAGAAACTTTACAACCTCTCAAAGGTTCTTCTGTCCAAGTTCTTCAAAGTCTCATTAAAATGTGAGAAAGGCTGAGAATCAGAGTGAGATCCGCGTGCTGAGTGATGAAGAAGCCGAAGAAACAGAAAGCAGGGTTATCCACTGGAGGTCAGCTGTCAATTGAGGATTTTTGTTTCATCGTCTTTGCTTCTCTTCATTGAGAACATTAGAATATCAGATGCTTTTCTCTCTGGATTTGACGTTACTCCAAGCCGAAGGTGCTGGTTTCCTCTACAGCCGTCACCATCTTCTCGTAGAGCATGGAGAAGGAGGGGTACGGCGGGAGGTCCAGCCGATTGAAGCACGTGTGAGCCCTGTGAAGGAACAGCCAGACATCAGCTCAGCAAGCATTCAGCAGAGATTCGTGACTCTTTAATCGCAAACAGATGCACTCCTGTGGTTTCAGGAAACTCCAACATCTCTTGACACAAATCTGATGACCCAACTTTATTCTTCTGCGTCACCACAGGACCACAGTATCGCTAACCGAACATTTGGAGAAGAGGAACAACAGATTTAGAGGTTTAGGTCTGAAATGATCAAATTAGATCCAGGCTAACATCTCCTGACAAACAGTGTTTACATGGTTCCTCAAGGCTTCATTCTCAGGCCACTTTACATCAGTATCTCCATGCTCCACCTCGCTCAGACTATGGAGAAGCACAACTCTGGTTGTGTGTATCTTCACATCTCTTGTCGCCCATGTTCTCTATGCTCAAGAACGGAGGAGTCTTAAGGAGAACTGTAGGTTGGATGGAGATGCTTTTGGAAGCAAGGCTATTTAAGAAAGACTTTTATGCTTTGAATTCTTATCATTTTATTGCTGGTGTTCATGACTGTGTACGGTGATGCAAACAGCACACGGGCTTGGAAATGAACTCCATATGAAAGCTGAGGAAGATTAAAGCAGAGTGTTTAAATAAAACAAGCCTGGTTTGCTCCTTTCCTTTCTGGAATGTCTCAGCTGGATAAAGGAATCATCTTTACAATGTCTAACCGTATCTATGCTGACACAGTTACACAACGTTTTACACAGCTCAGCAGTAATTATGGATCGTCTTTATCTAGTTGGAAGAACTAGAATCTACGCAGCTTTTCTCCGAATAAAAACTATTTACATTCCAGATAACGGCTCTAAAATCAACCCTCATCTCTCACCTGGGTAAGGACGTGATTTTTCCCCACTTTTCCACACAGAATCTGCGTGGCCCATTGCTTCCTCGTAAGGAAGCGAAACCTTCATAAGGAATACTGGAGGTTCCCGTCACAAACTGCAACAGACAGAAAAGCAAGAAAAAGTTTTACGCTTGTGCATATTCTGGGCTTTTGGCTGGCATAGAGCTTAGAAGAGGAAGGCAATACTCTGCAAGCAAGCTGCACTTTTTTCATTTATTTATAATTATGTACAGAACAACCACTGACCCGGTTTAGGGATTCAAACATTCAGTAGCTATCTTTGAGAATCTGGATCTTAATCCAACTGGGAATTCATGTCAGAAACTGGAAAAAATGGTGCATAAAAACGCTCTATCTTAAAAAGCTGATCTGGAAGCTGCTACACATGAACGTTGCAAGCTGGTTGAAGAAGACTGTGTTCATTATTGAAGACCTGAAAAAAGGCAAGCTGTTAGAAACTAAGCCACATGAGCTGCAACAAACGTCAGGCTTCTTTTCCTTCATGATTCCATCATTTCTTTCTCTGCTTTATCTGAACAAGATGCTATTGATTACAACAATACGATAGGCTTCACGAAGCAAAAACAGTTTGTCACAGATATATATGTTTTTTCTAGAGGTTTTATCTCTTATGCAATGCAACCAACAGGCCTCAGCAGGTTGCTTCCACTAGAGGGCAGCACGGGTCAACCCGAGCGTCCTACCTGCAGCAGCCGCAGCCTCTGCTCGTTGTTAAATCTCTCCACAGCTGCCCAGAACCAGCGAATCACTATGTGGTTGTCATGGTAACCTGAGGGCACAGAGATGATGATAGTGCATGATTCAGATGAAAAAAAGGCCTCCATCCAGTCCTCCTCCCTGGAGCGACTTTTTCCTGTTTAATGTTTAATGGACAAAGCAGTTTGGAGCTTCGCTTCGATTCCTCTAATAAAAAGAGCCTGACACTGAATCATGGCCGGCTGGCGGTTCCCCTGACTCCCACAGGATGTACCAGCCAGAACCCGTAGATGTATTTCAAATTGATGTCAGCTAAATGCTTTGGCATCTGCATGACATTTATTATACAAAACATCTGAGCTCATTATGGGGCACATCAGTTTAATGGAAATTTACAGAACATATCAGGGCAAAATAAAAACAATAACCATTAATTTGTCTTTATTACTTAACATGGAATGATAGTTATGGCATGATTCACCTGATAGAAAGTAGCAAACCTAGAAATAATATTGCTGAGGTTTGTTATGAATGATGAATGACGAAAGAAGTCTACCAACCTCCCTGCCATTGGTTTGACCCACTGAAAATGATCTTGTACTAGTTCCTGAAGAAAATAAACCACACGAGAAACATCTGAACATGCTCCCTGCAGCGCTAAGAACAACAGGTCATGATCTAGATGCACTGATTCACTGATCATCATCAGTGTGACCACATGAATACAAGCAGGACTTCTGTTCAGCTTGTTGCTCTGGAGAAAACAGGTGTGTGTTAACACAGCCCATCGCAGTCTTTAAGCTCTTGGGTAAAAAGAAGAGCCCAAATGCAGAAACTAAATGAAAAAGAAAGAGAAAATGACCTCTAACCAAGGATGATTTCCACACTCTCAATGCCAAGGCAGAAAGACATCAGCAATGACCCTTGAGCAGCAACTGTAGCTGCCCACCAACCTGAGAAGGGTTATAAGGTCATCTCTAAACCCTCTGCAGTCCATCATTCTACAGAGAAAAAGATTATTCTGTAGAGGAAAACGTCTCAGACTCTCCAGGCCTCGTTTAACAGGTTAAAGGTTAAAGGTCATGACAGGACAGTTTGAAAAAACAGTCTGGTTAAAGGAGAAAGTATCTTCTCGCTAAAAAAGATAGCAGCAGGACACTGGCTAGCAAAGCTCATATTAACTGTAAACACAGTGTCGGAGGGATGATGATTGGACCGGTCTTGCAACCACAGGACCTGGGTACCTTGCAGGTATTGAGGGACCATGACCTCCTCTGTTGACTAAAGTATTCTAGAGTCAAATATGAGTCCATCTGTCCAACAGCAGATGCTTGGTCCAAACTGGCTCACCAGCAGAACCTTGATCCCAAACACAGCAGCTAATCTGTATCTGAACCTTCAGAGAGCTGTCCAGAAGCAAATGTCTGCAAACCCAGATGAACAGAAGCAACGCTGGAAAAGGCTGAGTGGGACACGTTGAGCTCATTCTGAGGCCTGAAAACAACCAGATATTTCTTTATTATTGTTGTTTGAAACATAAAAACCTTAGAATTAAAATATGTTCTGACTTTTCACCGCAGCGTCTGCATTGACTCAAAGCTCTCCTACTTCCTGTACTCTGGTCCATCTAACTCAAACTGTACACCTTGTTGTGTTCAGAACCGAGTAACTCTGGACTCACATTCACCACCTTCTCTAAATGGGAAGTGATCACATCTGTTGGAAGGAAGTGGTGTTTGAGAGGAAGTGAAGGTATTACTCATCAGAAAGGTGTGGAAAGTACCAGGCTGCTGCCTTCCTGCTCCACATACCTCCTCGGTACTCTGTGTTGTTCCTCCAGTCTGCCAGGTCGATCTCTGCTGTTCCTGCAATGACCAGCTCCAGCTCCCGGGCATCAAACACCGACACCAGCCGCACATCCACCACCTAACACAGACATGCAGGCAAACACATCAGATGGACACACATTTTGACGACAGTAGTTTTGATATTCGACTTGTTTTGAACAGACTGACACACGTGTTGGGTTTAAGGTCCTCCCAGTCAGTATTTTTGCAAGGGGAGATGTTGCAGACGTCACCTGAAGAGGCGACTGATGATGTATCGTTTTGATACCAAGTATTTTAGTGTTTTCTATCCGAAACATGCTGCTACATCCCATGTTTGCTCACATAAATGACACACGTCATCTCTTTTTTTCGCACTAGTGGCCTTTATTTTTTGACAGTAGGCAGACAGGAAAGAGGGGTAGAGAGAGGGGGAGACATTTGGCAAATGTCGCCGGGTCCGGGACTCGAACCCGGGACGGCCGCTTCGAGGACTGCAGCCTCTGTATATGATCGCGCGCCTAACCCCTACTCCATCAGTGCCGCGCCACACATGGCATCTCTGGAAGAATGCCTCCTCATGAAGCTAACATCATGACAGATGTTTTCTGATATACCAAATAGCCTTTTTTCATGGAGAAAATCTCTGGTTTTAAACTTAGGGAGCCTCACGTGAAACATAAGGATTCAGGAGGTTTGTCACCAAGGGGGTACATTACCAAATGAAAGAAACAAAAAGGAAAGAACATCATTAAACTACCACAGTAAATACACTTCAGGCCAGCTAGAGCTAATTAAGCCAACTAGCTAGTGGCTTTAAAATATAGCTAAAGTATTTAAAGCTAAGTATACCATAAATCTAGTTGGTGTGTTTAACTTTAGTGATTATTAGTCATGGACTTGTTATAAAGTCATCACAAGGTTTTAATAATGTGAAAAATTTAAATGTGCTGAAATCTTCCATCCTACTGATCTTATGGTTTAAGAGGCCTTGGTACTGTAATCAAGTTGTATTTTTATGGAAGTATGTTGCAGATTTAATTAAAATCTCAGAATTGTGTCTATTTGTGAAAAAACTGCTGTTATTGCAGAGTTTTCTCCCTGACAGGTAACAGATTTCTGTTCCATTATGATGTTTGAAGGTGAACAGGAAGTTCTCACCTTTATGGTGAACTCAGATATAAGCAGCTGTCAGCAAGAATAGAGTAAATAATAGCAGCCAGTAAAACTAACAAACATGACCATGAAATACCTCATAAAAGCCTCGGACCAGGCTCTCAGTCTGCTGGGCGACTCCTCGCTCGATACGCCACTTCACCATTCGCTCGATGTACTCCTTCTTGTTCTTCTCAGATACGGGGATTCCAGCCCCGCCTGGCTTCAGCTCTCTTTCCGTGATCTGCAGGACAGCAACACTGGATGGGAACTTTATTCGGACAGAGATTTGATATTAATGGGCGTATGTAGGAGACAGACGCACCTGTCCAAACACCTCCTCATTGACGGTGAAGGTGAGGTCCAGCATGTCCTCGATGTCATTGTCCTTCATCCACTGTAGGCTCTGGTGGAACTCCTCATCAAGGAACTCCAGGTCACTTAAGTCACACGGGCTGCAGAAACAGAACCAATTAAAGATCCTCTGAAAAGTTCTTAAGGTTCTGAAACCAGGATGACTTCAACATGAGGAGAGAAACACAAACACAATATAAAAAACATCATTCAAGACAATCAGGTTTGTTCCAGTCATAATAAATCCAGAAAACCCTTGAAGAGACTTGAATGGGGTGAGATTCTGACCTGGATGCACAAACAGACCCGTCTTTCATAGAAAACTCTAACTTATCCACAGAAAACTAAACGAGGTTCTTGAAGAGAAATATCAGATCACGTTTCAGAAAAGCTGTTTCTTGTTTTTCTCAGTTTTTGCATACAAAAAATTATCTTTAATATTTTAAAAGAAAACAAAGATGTGTATTGTTGCTCCTAGACTCACTTTTACTTTTATATCTTTAAAGTAAATCTAAATCAAAAATGTCCAACATCTACATCAGTCCAGAGCGCAGGTTAAAATCTGTTCATTATGTACTTTTCCACACATTTTCCTGCACTTCTGCAGCAGACTGGACACATCCTGTGAAATGGGTTTACGAGTCCGATGAACCTCAGGAAGGATTAAAGTTTCTATATCTGCTCACGGCTTTTGGTCAAATGCAGGACTTCACTTCACGGCGGAGCAAAACTGAAACATTCCCGTCTCAGTCGGTGCAGGAGGAAACACTTACATGCGAAGAAGACCCTTGTAAAATGGACGAGTAAAAAATGCGTCCAGCAGGTACTGATGAACGAGGGCCAGCCCCAGTATCCGCCCACTGAACCGAAACCTGGATCCAGAAATGAAACAGGAAAACACACAAACGTGGATTCAAATCATTTCTCAGAACAGTAAACCTGTATTTACCAAGCTTCAAGTACATTTCTAACACCTTGTCTAAAGCACGATTAAATGGTTCAACTCGTTAACTGCATTTTATTTTGTTTTCCTTCAGCGAGACTAAAAAAGCCTGAAAATCCAAATCTGTTTTCCCCATTCAAGAAGCCCAGCCTTAGATAATTTGTCCATCACTGGTTCCATCCCTCCAATCACTGCTACTGATGGCTGAACGCCGTCTGAAATAAAGATTTCCGCGCAGCATGCACCGGCTGGCTTTAATGTTGGGAGAATCAGTCAGCGCAGAGGAAATAACAGTGAACGCCGACAGAAGGCTCACCATTCATGGTGGTTGTCTACGAAGGCAGACATGGGGCTGATCTGGACCGTGTATGTGTCGTTGGCCGAGTACTCAAATAAGCCATAGTACGGGTTGAAAAGTTCTCTGGACACCAGGAAGAAGAACTCTCTGGAGGGTCCGCTGTAGTCCAGGCTGCAAGACACACATAATAATTATTATACATGTATTGTATGATGGTGAGCAACCAGCACCCTGAACATTAACTGATCTGTTTTATTCTAAAAACAGATGTAATCAATATGATTATTGATTCCTGAACACCTGGATCTTGAACAGCATTTCACAGTTCTGATCAGAAATGTTTTTAAGTGGTAAAAGAGGGGTAACTCGTGTTTTTTAATTAAAATGTGACAGTGGATACATATACGTTCCCCAAGGCTCGTTGCTCGGTCCACTGGGTTATTTAATATTTCTTCTTGTATCAGTTTCAAGAAAACAGATCAAAATAATAAAACACCCACACCTAATCATCAAACGACATAAATCCTCTGACATCTTTCTCACCCGTCCTCGCCAACAAAGCTAACGTAGAGTTTACTCCTCTGCAGGTCTTTACGGGAGTAGCACATGATCTGATTAAAGGCGTCCTCCAGCAGGTGGTCTCTGCGTATGATGAGCCTGAAGACATGCACAGTTGAAATCAGGCGAACTGACAGAAACAAACAGTTCACAATGACGAAAGTAAAACTGCTTTTGTTGGTATCATCTTTATTTAGGTTGTGGTTTTCCAGCCTCCCCAAACGCCGCAGAAAAGACATATACACCAACTCCAACAGACTCAAGGTTATGCTGTACCTTTGTTGTCAAATTAACCAGACAAGTCTGCACGTTTGGTAGACACAATCTATGATATTTATGAAAATACCATATTTAAAGATAATTTTGAATTGTGCTTTAAAGATATCTATGTCTATATATATATATATATATATATATATATATATATGTGTACAGTGCCTTGCGAAAGTATTCGGCCCCCTTGAACTTTTCAACCTCTTGCCACATTTCAGGCTTCAAACATAAAGATATAAAATTCAAATTTTTTGTGAAGAATCAACAACAAGTGGGACACAA
>JAHUTJ010008870.1:0-28903 GCA_036250325.1 Characodon lateralis | reverse complement strand
AATATTTCAGTTAGTGTGCAATGAATCTAAAATATATGAATGTTAAATTTTCATCATGACATTATGGAAAATAATGAACTTTATCACAATATGCTAATATTTTGAGAAGGACCTGTATACAATATTAACACACTCAAAGATGTGGACAGAAGTATAAGTTATGTTAACCCCCACATTTCACATTTTTACATTTCATGTTTGTTTCCTCACAGATTTCATCCGTTTTTGTTTTTTGTAAAGGAGCGTGCATATTTTTTCACAGCAGCGTAAATCCAAATGAGGCGCAGATTTATTTGCCATCATTGTAAGACAGCTCACAACACATACAAGAGTCTCATCCAAGCTCCTGGCCTTGTTACTCCAGTCGCTCAGTTTGTTTCCAGACTGCCTGTTGATGAAAAACCTAATGCTGATGATGAAGTTTGATTAGCTCAGTTGATTTGCCAAACAGGAAAGCAGATGTCAGTTAGCAGATAGTCCTATTTGAATCTGAAGCTCTCTAGACACGAGGAAGGTTCTGCAGAGATGAGATTAGGTTATAAAATATGTTTTTTTAATGTGGACTGCTTTACTTGTTTGTTTTTTCACTTTTTCCTGCAGGAGATCATTTGCTAAAACCAAGAGCATCAGTATCACTAAATTAATATTACAAAGCTAGCATTTTAGACATTTCTCCTTTATGTAGGAGTGTTTCTGGCTCTCAAACTCCTCTGAGTGTCTCTTATCTGTGCAACCCAAGGTTATTCATGCTTAGGCTTGCTGCTCTTTCTGCTGATTTTTAGGGGTAAATAATAATAACCCTAAAAACACTAATTTGGTTCAAAGCATTGCAGTATTTCAGTTTGAAATATGATTTTCAGTTTAACTGTTTTTATTTGCATTGTGGGCAGTTGGGGAAAATTATACCAAGTGACCAATTGTTATAATTTGTCCCAATTTGTAATCTAACTGCAAACATTTACCCAGAACAAGCTCTGCTCTATTAAATCAACTAAAATCTTACTATGAGAGAGTGAATGATAGCTTTGAGGTACTGTTAATCAGCTCATTTATGGCATTGTCATTGCATCGAAGAAGATAAGATTTCACTCTTTGTCTTTCAGAGATGGCTGAGCACCACAACATCAAGCAGATTTTGACCTTGGCCAGAGATCTGGTGTGCAAAGTGCAGATGCTGATAGAAAACAAGTGATTGTTGCTTTTTGCCCTCCTTTCCTTCCATGTAAAGCAGAAATGGCTGGAGTAGCACAACAGTATGGTACACATGAGTTCAAATACAATCTACACAAGGCCTTTACAATCACAGTTTACTGCTATGAGCCTTACTGACTGTCCTCTGTGGTGTTCGTCCTTTCAGCTTTTTGAGAACTTTGTTGATCTGAGTGCACTTAATATTTTAGGATAAAGACGTTCTAGTTGCATATTTTATGCCAAAACACAAAGCTGAATTCAGAGACTTTATTTATGAGGAAAATAGATTGTGATAATGTTGTATGAATTATTTTAATAGCCAACTATAATAAAACTAAATGTAAGTAAGACATCTTCCTATTCCCATCCCTCAGCAAAGGAAAGATTATTGACATGTTTTTTTATGTACAAACATTAAAATGTTAAACTCATCAGGTGATTGAAGAATCTAGCTGGTAGCCTAAAATGTAACCCAACCATCTTTGCACCCTCCAAATTCAGAATCATCTTGCTTTAAACTTTGTTTAATTAAGTTGTAGTGCCTTGCTAAAGTATTCACACCCCTTGACCTTTTTTCCCACCACATGCTTTAATATATTCTATTAGAATTTTATCTGATGGACCTATGCAAAGTAGCACATAATTGTGAATTGTGAACAAATAAAAATCTAAAGATGTGGTGCATATTTGTATTCAATCCAATTTACTCTGATACCTTTAAATAAAATCCACTGCAACCAACTGGCTTCAGACGCCACCCAATTAGTGAACAGTGTCCAACTGTGTGAAAATTAATCTCAAGATAAATCCTGCTGTTCTGTGAAGGCCTCAGAAGTTTGTGAGAGAACATTAGGGAACAAAGAGCATCATGAAGATCAAGGAACACAGCAGACAGGTAAGAGGTAAAGATCTGGAGAAGTTTAACGCAGGGTTAGGTTATCAAACAATATCCCAAGCTTTGAACATGTGTGTGATGTCCACTTAAATTAATAGGCCATGCAAGGAGAGAATTAATCAGAGACCCAGCCAAGAAGTCCATGGTCACTTTGGAGGAGCTGCAGAAAACAGCATAAGTCAGAGAGGCTTTGATGCTTCCAGGTATGCATTTCTTCAGGAAAGCTGGTAAGAGTTGAAGTGAAGATGATTGAAGCTAAGTACAGGGACACACCACAAAAAAACTTGCAGCTGCAATTCCAGCAAATGTTGGTTCTACAAATTCTGCAGGGTTGAATATAAATGCACACAATGCACCGTTTCCTTTAGTTTCAGAATTATGCACGACTTAGTCTAACACTTAAAATCTCAATAAAATGTATTGAATATGATTGAAATTCAAGGGGTATTAGTACTATTGCAAGTCAGCGTTACAGCAAATATACAATTTAAAGTGTTCTTAAACTGCCTGTTCTGCCAAACAGTATGTTTAATTCTGTGTAAATTGTTGTGTTGTCAAAGGAAAGTGTGTTCAGATTATGTTGTGAACTCATAACCTGATATTTTGATGACTAATGAATCTGTGAACAGAAATTCACACATAGATGTAAATGAAAACGAGCCTAATTCCATATTCCCTGTGAATTGTTTTGCATTATTCTGTGAATGTCTGCCTATCTTGCAAATTGTGTGATTTGCTTACCTTTAGTTTTGTACTGTCTTGCATTGTCTGGTGCCTGCTTGTTGACTTTGACTTCCTCTTTAAACAGAAAAGACAGATGAGGCAGTGGTAACATTTGTTCAGCCTAACCTAATAAAAACTGCTGTTCCATTTTATTCAGATTCATCACTGCAGGAAACTACAATTGTTTTCTTCATATGAGTAGCGATTTAATATTTTGAGTCCAGATCTTGACCTTTTGAAGCAAGTCAATGCCTGTCACACACAGCCTAAAGACTTTGGACACTTGTTGTTGTTGTTGTTTGATGAATGTAGTAGGTTTAATTGCATTAATTACCAGTACTTCTTTGTGGATTCCAAGTGATGTCAGACAAACTTATTTTCATTTATTGTAACATTCTTAAGCCAGAGTATTTATTTATTTAGTTTTCTGAATGCTGCTTTGTTTGTAAAGCTGATATTTTTATTTGTGGCCAATTTTAAATGTGCACTGTAAAACAATCAGATTCTATAGTACTTAACATATATACACATATATATTGAATGGTATATGTTCTTATAATAAAAAAAAATAAAAATGGAATAATTATTTTCCCAAGTCAAATTGTAATCTCAATTTCATTAAATATTGTTAATCAAACTAGGAGTGAAATGGAAAGAATGGGCCATATGTCTGTATGTTAGGAATAAGGTACGGTATATTACCAAAAGTATTTGTTTGTCTACTTTTACATGTACATGAGCTTTGATGACATTCTATTCCTAATCTATAAGGTCCATTTGTCATTGGAACCACCGATGCCAGCAATAGCAACTTTAACTATTCTGTAAACAACAACCACAAGGTTTAGGAGCGTGTTCAAAGTTAGATGAGAGGACCAGAATTGCAGCCTCCGCTCTAATTCATCCCAAGGTTGAGGTTAAGACTCAGACCGGTCGAGTTTCTCCACAACAAACTTTATACACCTACAGCCATGGAAGTGATTGGAACACAACAATTCATCAATTTTGTGGAGTAACCAAATACTTTTGGCAATATAGTGAATATTCTTTGGCAACTAATGAATCTATGAACAGACAACAGACAAAGCTGTATATGAAAAACAAATATAATTTCATAATCCTTGTGAACTGCAGTTGTCCTACCAGGACATCAGTAATTGTTCTGGGAGAGCAAAAGGCCATCCAAAAGTTTTACACAAAAAATACGCCCGAACAGGGACTTGAACCCTGGACCCTCAGATTAAAAGTCTGATGCTCTACCGACTGAGCTATCCGGGCGCTCATATCACGAATTAAGGCGTCATAGATTTTTAAACCAATCAGGACCAGGATTTGTTCTGGATCCGTTATTTAGGTTGTTTGGTTGCGCATGCGCTCTTGAGTAGTGGGGTCAGGAACGTTGAAGCTATGGAACCAGTGTTGCCAAGTGTACGATAATTATCGTATTTGTACGACAATTTTGCTCTCTGTACGATGTACGATCAATATTCCTAAAAAAGGCCAAATGTACGATAATTTGACCATTCCGTGAATGTGTGGTTGTAATCAGTTGTCATCAGCCTGTCGCCAAAGTCTGTCGGAGTTTTTTTTGTGTGAAGCCTGAAGGCATCTGTGTCCGGATTCGGAAACAGATGCTGGAAATTCCAGCCAATCGTGCTTTTCTAAATGTGACCTACGAGTGACGTGTATGCGTTGGCCTTAGAACAACGGCCATGATTGGCTGAATAGTCCACTGCGCCCGCCTATGATTGAGGAAAAGAAAAAAAGAAAAGAAGAAGAAGCAGAGCCCGGCACTGTGGGGCTGCAGCTGTTGATAAATCCATTCCGTACTAACCCCACAAACGCCACACATCAACAGACTTGTTATTTTGGTTATGACGAGTGTACGATAATTTCCCTCAAAATACGATAATTTTATGTCTCTAGTACGATAATCCTACATTTCTCACCTGGAACTGATTCTGTTCGGTTTTCAATTTCAAAACAGAATGTGGATTGATTTATAGCTCCCGATCATACATCTCCATCTGTTATCCAGATATTGAGCCACAGTTTGCCTTTTTTTTTTTTTTAGCTTGATTGTCTGAATCATCACCACATATCCGCTCAAGTAAATTTGTAGCTTTTAAACCGTCTTAGTGATGCTTTGCAAACCGAAATCTTGACTGTTTTATCATAATCTTTTTAATGAAAGATCTTCAACCTATATTTATCATAAAAAACTAAAGTCGCACATTTTCAGTAAAACAGGAAGTACGTTTAGCTGAGCCTCTTTTTCACTTCCTCTCCAGCGTGCTGTTAGCAGAGCTACAGGCAGTGTGGAGCTGACCTTACTGGAGAGGACGACACAGAAAACGTGGCTATTTTCTTATGAATCGCAGGCAGAGGTGCTTCGGTAAATGTGGCAAAGATGTCAGCATGTCACACGCTTCGTGGAGTTTCCCTGGAAATCGTTGGTTCGATATCTAACCTGTTGACAAACAATCTTTATTCCGTAACTAACAAGAGATGCAGCCTCAGATGTCTGCAGAGCCACATCCTGAGTGTCATAAGACCGTTCAGCTTCCACCAACATAACCCAAAGGTAAGTCAAAAGTACCATCATCAAGGTCCTACAACATTTTATTCCTTAACCAATGATGTCTGCTTATCTTACAGGTCCCAAAAGTGCCTACATGGGAAGCAGTATCCGAAGAGCAGCTTCCTCCGGTAACATCTTCACCACTTCAGCACAACTCCTAACAAGTGACCCTAATGTCTACGAGATCATGCTCTATATGCACTCTGTGGTTCTGTCAGTGTCTTGCAAAACTTACATTATTTCACATCTTGTCACATTAGTAAAAAACCATAAAAAGACTTGACAGACATTCTGTTGCTATTTTGCAAAGAAGGAACAGAGGAAACGTTCAGTCTCTAGATGCACATAGCCTGTAGAGACATACCTTATAGACTTGCAGCTGTAATTGCAGCAATAGAGGGTTCCATAAAGTATTGACTCGGGTGTACTGAATACAGATTTTGATAACAGATTTTTGTTTTGTGAGAAGTATTTGAAAACCTTGTATCATTCTCCCTCCACTTCACAATAATGCACTTTTTGTGTTGGTCTATTACATAAAATACTAATCAAATAAATTGAGGACTGAGGCAGTAATGTGATAAACTATGGGAAGGCAAGCAATCTATAAAAACTTTGTCTGTATTGCTGAAGTTTCATTTAACTAAAAATATATTTTTTTATGTAATTTCCTGATATAACGGATATCTTACAAGTAGTTTTCTCTCCAGCAATGACATTGGAGTTGAGTGGTCATACATAATTTCTAATTCGTATTATTATTATTATTATTGTTGTTCATTTTGCAGCCCACTAAAATCCCTGTCGACCTGGTGGACAAGCTGGAGCGGCTGGCCTTGGTGGATTTCCGCACCAAGCAGGGACTGGAATGTTTGGAGAAAGCCATTCGTTTTGCGGATCAGCTTCACGTTGTTGACACATCTGGGGTCGAACCGATGGATTCAGTTCTGGAGGACAGGTACTGCGCGGATAGCTGTGAATAACAGCTTGGCCTCGTACAAAAAGAACTTGATGCAATTCGTTACTAAATGTAGTTGTTTTTTTATCCACTCAGAGCTTTACATCTGAGGGGCGACACAGTGACAGAAGGTGGCTGTGCAGAGGAGCTGCTTAAGCTTGCAAAAAACACAGTTGAAGAATATTTTGCTGCACCACCAGGTATGGGAGGTGCTGTTAGCACCTGCACGATTTATAAAAAAAACGTTAAAAACTTTGATGTGTTCTTGTACTTATTAGGTTTGAAACAGCAGATTCATGATCATCTTTCTTTTTTTCTTTTCCCCAGGAAATATTCCTCTGCCTAAAAGGGAGCAGAGGGCTGCCCTCCTCAAACACTCAGAGTTCTGATGACTTGATTGTGAATAATTTACTACTTCTAAAATGGAAAACTGTACATGTCTGCCTTGGCCTACAGTATGCATCACATGTCTTCATTGAAACTGCATGGCCAAGGTTCATTACTGCAGTTCATCTGCTGCCATACACAATCTGAGAGAAACAGCCAGACATGCAGCTGGTTTCATCTTCTCAGCTTTTGCTAAAATTCAAATCTTTCTGTTGTTGACAAATATGTTTAGGTTTCAGTATCATTTCACATGAAGTTGATGTCTTATTGCCTTGACTAGAGCTGTGTGGATTCAAGGTAACGGCAGTACAGGTAGTACATTATACACTGAAATATATGTTGTACTGTTTCCTTATTTTTGTTATGTTTTACATAAAGCATTTTCACTGTGACCTAAAACTGTTGGATTGTCTGAAGCTCTTATAATTATACCTGTAGATATTGATTTGAATAAAATAAAATAAAAATTCAAATCTTTATCACAATTTTTTTCTCTTCACATTATTATTTGTGTGCAAAACTAAGGTTTTAAATTTTATTTTATTGGCAGTAGTTTTTTTTAGCCATCTCATGAATATCACAATGCTTCTTTGCCCACCATTTATTCAGAAAGTTTCAACTAAAAATGTATAATTTGTTTACGGTGTGTGAAGGATGTCTTATTTAACTCATGACTTCTGTTTGCACCAAAAATTGGTTGAGATGTGCACAAAAAAATATAATTTTGGAACTTAGAAGAATTTGCTTTTGATTTCATAATGGCTTACAGCTAATCAAAACTTAAATTTCAGTCTCTTGGAAAGTTATTAAATCATATATAAAGAAAATTTTATGGAGGGAAAAAGTGTGGTAGACAAAGGTGCACAACAGCCTTTTGTTAAGCTAACTGCATCCTTGGGAAGATTTTGAATCAAAGCCCACCCAAGACTGCAGCTGGGGTCAGTGCTTCAAGAGCCACCACAGACAAAACTATCAAGGACATGGGGTAAAACTGTCTGATTTCCTTGTTTTTAGGCATCCCTAAACCAGTGACATCCAGTGCCTGGCCTGGACTGTTGCTTAGAGCTCGAAGTTTACAATTAGATGAAAGTTCATTCTTTATTTCAATTTGAAATCAAGGTCCCAGAGTCTGGAGGAAAAGCTGAGAGGCTCTGAATCCAGGTCCAGTGTTTTTCACGGTCATTGAAGATATAGGGAGTCGTGTCATCTGCCGGTGTTGGTCCTCTAATGGTCTGCTTGACTGCAGTTGACACCAATGGTTGTTAGTTTTAGTGCGCTTTTACATTTCACATAGATGGGTTTGGATAGCGTTTTTCTCTTAAATGAAATCATTTGAAATCTGCATTTTGTATTTACCCCAGTTACCTTAGTCTAATATAAATATCGGTTTGATCATCTGAAACGTGTGTCAAACAGGCAAAAACACAAGAAATCTGAGGACACAAATACATTTTTGAGTTGAATGAATTATGTTTGATAATAATTCACATATAAATTCATACCGTATAAGTTACTGAGGAAATAGTTGTTTACTGTCCCCTGAATATTGTCTTTATATCTGTGATATTTTTATTGCTTGAAAAACAAACGTAACTTTTCCGTTTTCTGTTTCGCTTCAATTAAAAGACTGACCTCATTCACTTCATGTGACGAATCACTATCATCTGATTTCTTAATGTCCTGTTTTTGTTTCCCTGCTCCTCCTCTCATCAGGTAAGGGGTAAAACCCAGCTGCACCTCCACCTCACCTGTTTGCAGGTATTTATGAAACGCAATGAAACAACGTCATTAAAAAGTATGATAGCAGACTCGTTTGGAGAATAGAAAGCGAAACTTAACGAGACAGAGGGAAAACGAATCTTAAGTGACGCGGGAGGGCGTTTATGGGCTGAACCGGTTTGTATATAAACACAGCTGTTCGGCCTCAGAGCAGATCAGCTGAGCATCAACAGTTCGGACAGTTTAAGCATCAAGAAGGACGCTTTCTTTCATTAGAAGTTCACCACAAGGTAAGTTACTCTCAGAAAGACCGCAATTATGATCTTCTCTCTGAATATTTTCATGCTAAAAACTTTTACAACTATTTCTCAGCTAAGATTCATCATGGACATAGTGATCACCATGCTGAACGGGACGTCCCGGACGCTGACAGTAAACCCACACGACACAGTGGGCTCTCTGAAGATGTGCATCCAGGAGCAGCTGGGGTTCTCCACTGCGACGCAGAAGCTGGTCTTCAGCAACGGGATTAACACACCTCTGAACGACGACTCCAAGACCCTGAGCTTCTACAACCTCCAGCAGGGCTCCCGGGTGTCCCTGCTGATCGCCCAGCCCCCCACCTTCCAGGTGTTCCTCAAAAACGAGAAGGGGACAAACAGCACCTACGACGTCAAACCTGATGAGACTGTGGAGATCTTCAAGAGGAGAGTGCAGGAAAGAGAGGGGGTTCCTGTGAACCAGCAGAGGCTGATCCATGAGAGCCGGGAGATGCAGGGTGGAAAACTAGCCGACTACAATGTGAAGGAACTGAGCACCATCTTCTTGACTCTGCGTCTGAGAGGAGGCTGAGGACGTTCATACGGTCAACATGAAGGATACATTCCAGCTGTTTTATATTTATTTAGGCATTTATTGTTAAAACAAATCATTCCACGATGTATTTTCTTTCTGTACAAATGATCGCATATGCATTTCAAAAAGTGTAATAACAATGTATTAATTAGTAATAATAAATGTCAGTCATGACAAATGGTAAGTCTCTTTAGTATTTTATTACTGCATTTGCTCAGATCAGTAGGAAAAGCTCATAGAAGGAAACCAAAAAGAAAAAAACAGTTTATTCTGCTTATGTAAAAAATGTCATAATTTTAAACTTCCACAAGTTTTCTATACAGGTCCCAAAAGTGAAGCTTAAAAAATACTTTTATTTTTTTAATTCCAAAACTTTAAAGCAGTATATTTAAACGTATTAATCAGATGTAAAAAAAAAAAAAAATGGCCCTATAAGGAAGTTGGTTGCATCTTCTCAGTCTTCAGTCAAGGCAGCCTGCAAAGAAGCATCATTTCCTCACAGTGGCAAGGTAAGCATACCAGAATAAGGCGATCATGTTGGCAAACAGTACTCGAAACTGAAACAAACACACAGAGGGAGGGGAAAGACGTCATAAAGGAAGTCAGTATGAGACCTATCCTCATTTTTAAGATGACAGGATGTCAATGATAGAGTGTACCTGAACAGGCACAAAGTTGATATTTATAAATGTGAACGGAGTCCAGACTTTCCAGTTCATCTTCAGAGCTGTCCAGTAACTCCTTCTCATCTTTCTCTCAAAATCCTCCCAACCTTTAGCCTGAGGAGTGTGTAAAATGATTATTTACTGTAAAACATCAGTATTTAGCTGTTTTATTAACTATTAATGCACTGATTTCTTTATTTTACATATCAAAACAAGTTTCCTGGCACTTAAAAGTGACATTTATGTATAGTATAGTATTTTACATATATGATACCAAGCATCACAAAATAAATTAAAGAAAAAACTGTGTGGATGATAAAACTTTAACAAATACTCAAAGGTTTCACAAATATTCGTCTAATATTTACATATTTATAGTGCCATGAGTAAAAATATTCAAAGCACTTATTTTCTCCTGGATTTATTTGGGGGTTCAAAGGAAAGGGGCTGAATACAGATGCACCCTACATTTTGTAAGTATGTTTTTTAGTTTCAATATCCAAAGCATTATTTAAATTAGATAAATTAAATTAGATCAGTCAGCCAGAGATCAGAATCAGCCAGTTTTTCTTTGGTTCTGATTGATCGGCAAAATGGATAAAAACTATAAACTCCCACCATTTTCTATAAATGCATCAACCAACTGCATGTTTTTTTAATGTATTTTTCCTATTTTGTTGAAAATTAGATAAAGGCTATGGACATATGTTTTGATGCATAAGCAGGGATAATGTTGTAATCCCTATATTTCTGTTAAATCCAAACCTACAACCTCTAAAAGAACCTACAGCATGTCTTTTATCTCATGTGTTACAGTCCTACAAAAAACATTAAGTTAAAATTGGTCAAAATCAGAATTAACAGGTCAGACCTTAAAGAAAACTAGAAATCTGCATCATCCAGGAAAAACCGGATCAGTGCATCACAAAACATAATTATATTGTATTGAAATCCATTTTTTCATCATATTTAATGAATATTTTTCTGAGAGAAATAAAATCACCTCCAGGATGTTCATAACAAGGTAGAAAAGGAGTAGAAAGCCAGGAGCAAAGATGAGTCGATCCAGTAAAAGTCGTTTGACTATACAGAACGGGTCTGTGGTTGGCATCCACACCTCCATCAGCTGGTAAAAGAAATGGCTCACTGGTCCAGTGATAATCAATCTACACGAGTCAAAAATTTATCAATTACAACATCACCAAACAGAGTATTTACCAAGAGGTAACTAATTTTCTGTGATTTTTCATATTACAATCACAAACATTAATGTATTCATTGACATTTAACACAGTAGCAGATACCTGGAAGGAAAGTGGTACATGGTTTAAAAACAATACAAATAAAAATATGAAAAGTGGGATGCACATTTGGATATTTAGTAAATAGAATTCAAATTCAATCAAAGTATAGCTCCAGCTGTACTGTGAACGACTCAGAGGGTCGTTCGAGAGCTTTAGTAAACAAACAGCATTATGAATACCAAGAAACTCAGCAGACAGATCAGGGATAAGTTTAAAGCAGGGGTAGGTTATAAAACAACGTCCTAAACTTTGAACATCTCACAGAGCTCTGTTCAATCTATCGTGGGGAAATAGTGTGGCACTGCCGCAAATATACCAAAACATGGCTTCCCACCTAAACCAACAGACAGGATAAGGATAACATGAATCAGAGAAGCAGCAAACAGGCACATGGTAACTCTAGAGTAGCTGCAGAGAACCAGAGCTCAGGTGGGAGGATATGTCAAAAGTAAAACTATTAGCAATGAATGAGAGAAATTCGGCCTTTATGGAAGAGTTGCAAGAAGTAGGCCACTGTAAGAAGAAAGCCGTAAGAAGTCCTTTCTGCCTCCTCCCCAGCGAGAAACATTTGGCTTTTTGACTTTACGGTAATAACTATGGACCAAAAAGCACAGAGTGCATCAATAAATGGGCTAAAGAATTACATTTTCCAACTGTGGGGTCGTACAGCCCTAAAACATAAAATTCTTTAATATATTCTGTAGTACAACTTTCCTTTCCTTTACCATGCCACTGCAATGTACTATTTTATGTTCTTTTGTTTGTCACTGCAAAGTTGTAGAGCACTTTGCTGAAAGCACGTTGCTGAAATGTGCTATATAAATCAAATTGCCTTGGTTTTATAAACTTCGCACAGTAAACGTGGATAAAGGTGGACCGGTCTGATGAAAACAAAATTAAACTTTCTGGTCTACATGCAAATGCTATGTATAATGGGTAGCTAATCTTGGCCTTAACCCTGAACACACCATCCACATTGTGAAACAAAGCATCATGCTATAGGGACACTTTTCTTCAGCAAGGACAAGGAAACTGGTCTGAGTTGGTGGGAAGATGGATGGAGCGTTATCATGGCCAATGGTGGAAGGAAGCCTGTTAGAGGCTGCAGATGACTTGAGGCTGGGGTGGATGTTCACCTTCCAGCATTGCATCCTGTACGTGTTGGTTAACCACATAAAATCCTAATAAAATACATATAAATACATGGTTCTAACATGTCATAATGCAAAAAAAGGTGAAGGGGTATAGCACTGGAGGCGATTGCACTCTCATTGTTGCCATTTTTTTTCACTCAAAGCAGACTGAAAACATAATCGTGTTCTTGTGTTAGGTCTCACCCAAAGATGGCATATCGTGTAGCTCCAGCCACGTCGATCTCATTGACTGGACCTCCATGTTTGGCCTTTTTCCTGGCTTCCAAATACTGTGAAAGCAGATTTCCTAAAGCTGACAAGATCCCACTGAAAGAATGAAGAACAGACAGACACACATAACACACTCCTGTCAATAAACAACTGACCCTTTACAAGCTTAGAGTGAAAAATAGATAAGTCTGTTAAACCTCTGAGTGGGAGGTTCTCATGGCAGATGCTGATTGGCTAATACCAGACAGCAGGCTGAATGTGCTTAGTGCAAACAAAATGATCAGAAACTAATACAAGCATACAATCATAAAGAAGCTGATTGGGGACACACTTTATGAAGCCACATAATAAGACAAAAAGACAGTCACTTACTGGTTTGGTCAGTAAATAATAACAATGAACGTCTAAACAGCTGGAAATATAGACAGTTTAGGAGCACAGAAACTGACCTGGTCACAGATTTAGTGAGGATCGGGTATTTTTTCAGCAGGATCAAATACTGCTGGAGCAGACGGAAATGAAAAGACCCATCCCGGACTGACAGGCTCTGTACGGGCATTGTTGCTCCTTAAAGTATTCATACATTACAGCCACTACAACACTGGCCCACAAAGGGCGGCGAGACCCATTATGGTTCCTGTCCACGTCTCTGCGTCAACAGGGAAGCCACGCCCCCACGTAGACGTCAAACCGGAAGTAAAATGAGGCTAGATTTCGTTTTTGTTTATTTACTTAGTTCTTAGCGTTTTAATTCTTTTTTTAAAGATTATTGTTTATAGGAGAGCCATATATCATGCTTAAAAGTAAATATGTTTTCTAAAATGTTTATTTTTCCAGTTATTTTTATATAAATTATGTATTTCTTCCTGTGAGAATTATTTATGTGCATCTATCAAGCTTTTAGATGACTCTATTGCTCGTTATTGTATGATTTCACAATTATACATCCATCCAACCCTTCAATTTATCAGAGATCGGGTCTAAGGGGGTCACAGGTCCAGGAGAAAAACCCAGACTTTTCCATCTTTTTCTGGATATCCCTAGGTGTTCCCGGGCCAAAAGAGATATATAATCACTAAAGCGATTTCTGGGCCTTCCTGTGGGCTCTCCTCCAAAGAGAAGCGCCCTGGAGGCTTCCTGATCAGATGCCCTAATAAGCTCAACTAACTCCTTTTGGAGAAGCAGCATCTGATCCCACTCCGGATGATAGAGTGCCTCACCCAATCTCTAAGGCTGACCCTAAGAAAGCCAATTTCAGCTGCCTGAAGCTGGTATCTTGTTCATTTGGTCATGATCCATATCTCATGACAATAGGTGTGAGTCAGACTGTAGACCAGTAAATCTCTGATTTTAAACACGTAGAGATACACAGATCTTAACCCAATACTGACTATTCTTCTTTCTGATGACTATAATGCATAAAATGACATAGGATATGAAGGAGTCCCCCCAATAGGGGTAGTAGTTTTAAATCCAACGAAAATAAAGAAATTACAAGTTTATCCCAATTCAAACAAACCATGTGTCCATAAACTTTATCTGATTCTTTCTAAACTAAAACAGACATCTAAGTGTGCTGTTGGGTTGATGTGTTTATAGTCCAAAAAGAGTTTTTAGTTTTGATGAACAGAGGAAAGAAATATATGAGCCAATCAAGGAAAAGTTGGTATGGCATTATCTCTGGCCAACTGACTGGTCCATCTCTAATTTAAATTATGATTTTGGTGTTTTGTTACTGATGCATGTTACCCGACAGATTAAGATTTTTTTTAAAAGTGAATTTTAAATTTTGGCGTAAAATGAAGAACAATTTCACAAAATCGAGGATAGAGCTTCCCTAAATATTTAGCAGTGAATATCAAAAATACTACAACACAGATTTGTGATTATAAGTTAGAAATCCATCCAAAGAAACAATATACAATGTAAAAAAAACTTTTTAACGTACCAAACATTACAATACAAAGAATGGAAACTTTAATGTGCCTACCTAAAGGGCAGAAAGAGTATACAAATATTTACAAAAAGGAAACCAGATGTAGGAAATGAGCTAAACAAACATTACAGCTGTGAGTTTAAAGAAAAAGGCTGTAAAAACAGAACAATCTGCTGACAAATTGTTTCATAAAAACATGAAACATGAAATAAACATTTGCTGAAAGAGGAACTAAAAAGCTTATAGATGGGTTTGGTCTGTAGTTAATTAACTTGTGCTTAAGAAAAGCTAACATAGACAGAAGTTAAAGAGCCTTCCAGTCTATTGGAGACTTTCCATTTTTCTGTAGCAGCTCGTTGGCCTTTGAGAAATGCCTACATCCAAAAAATCCTCGATGAGCAGACAGGGGAGAAGGATGCACAGCCTGCAGGACGTGGTGGCGTTTCTAGAATAGAAAGAGGAAATCTTAAATCACAAATGTTCAGCACAAACCACCTTTGTTGAGAGTGTTAAAATGGACGACTCAGCAGACTCACTCGGTTAATGGAAGCCCCTTTTTTCTGGGCATATGCTCCCCACAGCATGAACACGACGCCCTCCAGATTGGTGCTGAGCCACTGCACCACAGCGTCAGTGAAGGCCTCCCAGCCTTTGTCTTTGTGGGAGTTGGCTTGGTGTGCTCTGACAGTCAGCACAGCGTTGAGCAACAGCACACCTGGTGAGAAATTCAAAGAGGTTCAAACAGCATGGCTGTGGATGACAGAAGGCTTTCTCATGCATCTTTTTTTAATAATTTAATAGAATGCATATTTATTAAAAGTACCTTGTTTGGCCCATCCAGTCAGGTCTCCATGACCTGGGTGCGCAAAACCTTCGATGTCTGAGGTCAGCTCTTTGTACATGTTCTCCAAACTGCAAATAAAAAGCGTCAAAGAGCCGATGTTAGAAATGGGATTCAAACAGCTCTAACTCCAGTGTACAAAAACTCCACGGCTGTCCTCTGAAACATAGACGAACCTCTCCTTCAGCCATGCTGAGACAAAACTGAGCTTTCACCATCACCAAGGAGGATCTATTTAAACCTGACTAGATCACTGTAGAAGCATGTGTTGGACTCACTACCCGTCAGACGTTTCTATTCAAAATTCAAGACATCTTTTTTATCCTGAAACCATTTATAGACCATCAGAGAAAGAAATAAACTCTCGATCTTTAAAGTTAGCCAACATACTATATTTAGACGAAATGTTGTCACTTAAATCCCCAAATTAAACCAAAAAACATGTTAATTTAGTGACATCTGATCTTTTGACATTAGGCTCTGCACCATAAGGAAAATATATAACTGGGATATTACTGCTTAAATTAATGCTTTTCCTTTTTTACCATCACACAATGTTCTCACCACTCTGTGAGCTTTAGTGATTCAGTCCCCAAAAACAAACAACTGGTGGATGATTAAAGTCCATCCATAATAAATGTGAATGCATGACACTTGAAATATAATAGTCAACTAAATATTAAATCCGTGCATTACTTTATGACTATTGCAAACTGATGTGATGACAACTGTGACTCAACATGTGTTAATTTTGCCTTTTTTCTTGCACAACTTATGCAGAAGAAAAATTATAAAACACATTTAGGAGCTACAATATATTCATGTACATATATACATTAGAAATTCATAGATGGCAATATTATTGTTAAATGTGGAAATTCGCGGTGAATCCACACGTTCCTCTCTCCTCGGTTTCTAATCGTTCTCTCCAACACTCTGGTACCTTTAGTATGTTGGGCTGGGTTTACTGTGATACCATCTCCTGCAGAACATGCAGTATTATTGTTTATAGCACTCAGAAAAAACAGTCAACAAATTATATTATAATGAAACAATATTGATACTCCATGCACTCATATTGTGATGGCATATTTGTGATTTATCGCCAAGCCCCATCATAAACCCTTTAACTTTATGACACGTTTTCCATCCTTTGTCCGTTTTTTTCTTCTTTATTCAGTGAAAGTTTATCAGAATATTTAGTAGTGTTTTTATCTCCATTTACTAATGAAAAGATTTGTATATTATGTTAAACTGTCAGACCAAAGTATGCTTCAAATATAAAGTTGAAGAGCTTTCTGTTACAGCCCAACAGCTATTATCTGTTGGTACAGTTTCACACATTTTTAATTTTAAAGCTTCATACTTTTTCTGCTTTATTTCTGGAGTTTCAGTAACATTCTGAACGTTTGGGTACATATTAGCCTAAAGCTGGTTGAACAGTAAGCTGGTTCTATCATCTGTTGGTTCCACAAATCATGAAACACCAGATTGATGAGCTTTGCTTCAGATTTTCAGAGTGTGGTACAGGGAAATTGTATAGTCTATTTACCTGGACTAAATAGGATCAGCTCCGTTTAAAATCTCAGACTATTAGACTTTACAAATAAGGCCTGGAGTTTTCATCATTAAATGCATATTTTTTTAAAGCATAAATTGTGAACCTTTAAGTCAACAAAATGAGTGTTTTAGCCTTTTGTTTAGAAATTAAACCAGTCAATTTAACCTGAATTTAAAGTAGGTCAGCGTAATTTTCTTAGTATTTGAATGAGTGTATATTTAGTCAGTAAGTCAAAAACTAAATACTGATGGGAAAAATATTAAAACCAAAGTGTGATAAAATGGCATTTATTGAGCACCATTACATTTTTGCCCATCGCAAAGGTAAACAAACTAAGGAAAATGGTAATTCATGTTGCTGAGGTCATTATCCTTTAGTTTAGATGAGTTGAGCTTGCTGAACAGAACAACCTCAACTAGATTCATTACATCGTCCATTAGTCTAAATACTGAAATATCTGCATAGAAAGACAGTCAGGACACCTGAAGTGTGAACACTCCATGATCAGTTTCTGTCCATTAAGAAAAAGAGACTTCGTACCTCGGAGGAGGAGGAACTGGTCTTTTCACACTGAAGCACAGTCCGTGAGCTTGATCAGGACCATGATACGGATCTTGACCTAGAATGACCACTTTGACCTAAAATCAAAGACACAGAATTTACTGTATTTACAAATCTCTCCAGGTAAAATATCTTTGACTTTTATAGGTTTTTGTCTTTTTAAAAAAAAAAGGACATTTTGAAGTTAGTAGCACTGTTGACTTTCAGCAAAAAGGCCACGGGCTTGAATCCCAGCTTGGGGTCTTTCTGCATAGAGTTTGCATGTTCTCCTGATGCATGCGTTGCTTTTCTCCAGGTACTCCAGCTTCCTCCAAAAACATGACTGTTAGGTTAACTAAACTCCCTAAATTGTCCTTAGGTACGAGTGAGTCTGTGGATGTTTGTCCTGTATCTCTGAGTCGAATTGTGATGAACTGGCAACTTGTTCAAGGTGTACCCCCCATTACACAGAAAGTAAAAATATGTCTAATTGATAGCTGTGATGAGTCATTTGGGGTCAGCTGATAAGCAACGTTCACACATCAGCTGGTTATTTGCTGTCTGACAGGTGCTCAGTCTGCAGTTGTTTTTTGAAAATTCGTCTTGAAAACATGACCTTGATAAAACTACTATGTGTTTAAATTGACATGTTTATGGCTTCGTAAACAGTTGCATTACCAACGTATTTTTTTTTATGAACGAAAGAGTGATAGTACAATGTTTTGAATTGTGGCTGTGTGAGGTACACTGACCGATCTAATCAGCGTAGCACCTATATAAGACGGTGCTAAGGACTCCAGGGGCCTCATGTACAGAGCATACTTGCGCACAAAAATCTTGCGACACAATGTTTTACGCACAACTTTTACGCATGTACAAAAATGAATGTTGCGTGAAAATGTGTGGAAGGCACACAAACTTTTTCAAATCGACAATAATAAACTAGAGAATTAGAACTCACCTAAATCCAATGAAATTTGACTCCATTCAGATTTATTTAATTCATGGAGCATCAAATCTTTTATGATTTAAAGCAGAGTGACGAAACTGAATTACATTTAGCCTCATACAATAACGTAACACACCTCAGAAAATTATGGAAACAACCTCAGTTGGCTGTAAACTGTGAAATGTCCTCCTGTTTCTGTCACCTGTAAATGTTAATGCGCATCGGTCTGTGCACTGAGGAGCAAAAAAATACATGTGAATCATCTAAGGAAAACTTTAATTCTCTAAAACGGTGTTTGATCTGTGAAATGATGGCAGCTGGAGGATGGAAGACATCAGAGGGAGTGTTTTATTCTGAGATTGTACTCACCTCCTGGTACATGATAATGCATGGCTTATCAGCCTGTTTAGATTATGGCAATTATTTTGAAGTTCTGCAAGCAGATGCCTCAGTGTTACAGAGGGAAACCAGGAGGAACCGTGCATCTCAGGGGCCAGTTTATGTTCTCACTATGCTGCGGTCGTTTACCAGAGCTTTTCGAAGGGCTGACTGACAAATCGGGTAATTAACAGTTATCCCTGAGCCGGATCATGCCGGCGATATGGGTAGGCCACATCCGTATGTTGCTCACCTATATGAAGTTCCTCTAAACTGTGGCTCTCGTTTGCAGCGAGGAGCCAATTTCTGAATGTAATCAAAGCTATGGACTGCACTCATACTGCTACAAGGGCAACATCTGTAAGTGAATATGAATTTATGAATGGAAGACATTTTCATTCAATATATCTACAAACTATTTATGACACGTTTATGTGTCTCACTAACGCAGTGGCTGGTTGGCCTCCTCAACCTTTAATTCCTTTATACTATAATAACTATAAGTGTTAGGAACAAACCTTAAGCAGACTCCGTCGTCCGTGCGATGGCTGGCTTCTAGGTGATTTTCTAGTTTTGTTATGTGGCGTCCTGAATGGTTTTAAAGATTTACAGTACTTCACATAGTGTGTGTGGTGTCTTCCTAATGGAACTATGGGAGAAATATGCACGTCATAACGATCAGCATCGAGATGTAATTGAGCTTAGTGCAGCAGCTAGAAAGTGCCTTGTGGATTCGATGCAGACACTGTAGAACTAAACGGCTTTGAGCCGACAACCTTTTTGTTTCAAGTCAGGTTTGAGTTGCTGAGGTCATTCAAGAAGTTGTTGGCTTGCTGTAACTGACTACAAATAGCCCTCATGGTGTGTAGACACAGTCTCTCTTAGCGTTTTTCCATTGAAAGGAATCAGTTCTTTGACTGTCACAGCACTCTGGCCATGGTTATTTGGACACGTGATGTTAACTTTCAGCTAGTTTATACTACTTTGCATATCTATTTAGGGGCGGGGACCACGCGGTTCAAGCGCTAAGTGCAACCGCACAGAATTCACCACAAATTGGGATGTATGAAAGCAAAGTTTCGTACATTTCAATTTTTTTTGTGCGGCGGAAGATCAGAATTTCTCCCTAACGCAAACCTTTATTATGAACGCTGTGCTCTCTTTTGTACATGAGGCTCCTGATTACCGGAGCAGAGTTCAGTGCAGGAAGAGATAGAGCTGAATATAGAAGTCAACATCTGTGGGGATTTCAAAAATGTGTTTGATTATTTCTTTTATTGTGTTGTGAAGCACCTTGTGATGTTTCCTTTAATCACTGGAAGATGCCATTTAAATAATTTCAACTTCATTACTTTTGCAATAATGCCTGGTTCACACGGCAGAATTTTCAAATTGTCGGCTGATTTTCAAAACCTGAGACCCCACACGTGACGATAAAAAAATCATAGGTAGAACAGGTTCAGTCGAATAGATTTCACTCACAAACATTCAGGTGTCAGGCTGGAAATTTTGCAAAACCTCTCGAGATCAAACATGAGTTCAGAATGATTCCTTTCCTTGTTTCTGTCACGTCGCTTTCTAATTGGCTATACGTCACATTCAACAGGCTGCGTGCTCGTTCGTCCTCGGGGAACAACCCACATGGTAGGATATCAGGGCAAGACAATCCAAAATGTTGAATATCCCCGATTTGAGGTCGGAGCAGTCCCGATGTCCTTCCAAGCAGACTAGATCACTCTTAACCCACCACACACAGCAGGAATATCTCATAAGATTAGAACCATCACGATAATTGAGGCATGTCGGAAGGGGAAGATCGGGGCAAAAATCAGCATAAAAATCCTGCCATGTGAGCCAGGCCTAATACACATTTTTACAGAGTTGCTTTTACATGAATAAAACTACTATAGTAGCTGTGTAGCTTTTTAAAAACCTCCCACTGATTTAAGACATAAAGAAAAAAAAAAGCAATATAAAAGATCATGTTTACAAATGAATTTAAGTCTCTGATCAGTATCAGATTGCCTGGTTAAAACTACATTAGGCATTAACAATTTTGCATATACAGCAGAAAGCATGATGCTCTAAGAACACTTCATTGCGATTCTTTTGATATCAAGAAAGTGTATAAAGAGTGATGAAAATAAATGTTTATACAATTACATTTTTTTTAAACCTATGCTGCACAGTGCACCGCCAGCTTGACAGAATTTATTAATCAGCATCAAAATACTAGAAGAGATATTTTTATAAAGCTTATTGGATTGAGTTTATGTAATTTAGAAAAATACTTTTTTTTATTATTTCCATACAGTTACGCCAAAATCTGGACATACCCCTGGCAGACATAGATTTTAGTTTTACCAACATGCTGCTTCTGACTGAAGGTAATATCAACATTTTAGAGTGGCCCAGTCAGTCTTGACTTGAATCTGATATAGAATCTGAAGAGGAAGCTAAAGACTAGGGTGATGGTATGGAGGCATTCCCAATTTAAAAACCAGGGCTCTTATTCACAATGTCCTCCCAGAGAGCTCCTGACTTGGCCTAAAAAATCTTGGCAAGGACTTCTAGCTTGAGAGTGATTTACTTCGCTGTCGAGAGCAACTCTGAGCAAGGAGACCGACAGAAATTCCTATCTTAGTGAGGAGTTGTGGCTGACCCTGTTGTTAGGTGTATCGCTGTCTTCTAAGAGCTGTGAGTAGTTGTTAAAAAAAACAACCACCCAAAAAAAAACCCCAAATGCACTCCTAATAATCAATGGAGAGAAATTAACCGATGATAGAAATTAAACTGGATTCAGAAATGTGTAAATCATGATGATACAACTTAGCAAGATTAAATTAATTATCACACAGACTCAAAATGTTTGAACATAGCTTATTTACATGCTCATCATTATTTTGATTTGCTTAATATTATGTTTACACACCACGCTGGTCATTGTCATACTGCGTCCATTTCATATGAATTAACTTAATATTAATATTAAAATTCAGCATTTTACTCTGATCTCCTTCTTGTATAATGTGGTTTAGTTTGGTAAAACGATCAAAACAAAACAGAGAAAAAAAAGGTGGAGAAAACCGAAACAAACAGAGGAGCAGAGCCTGCTGATGGAGGAGAAGAGAGGAGTGTTGAAAGGTAGATTTGGTTCTGGGATCACGGTGGGAACAAACCGGATCCATGTGTCGTTCCATCTGCTCTCAGCGCCAGCGTGGAATGTTAGCAGCTCTGGTACCTGCTGCGATCAGAAGGTAGAGAGGAGATTGCAGGACACCAGAGAACTTCTCCACAGTCGGGGAGTGTTGTAGATGGCCATTTAGGCTGCTGACATCATTATGTAGAATACAGCAAGTATTTATTCACCTCATTTACATCTTCCTATGTATATAGTGCTTAGATCATTGTACTGTACCTTGTCTAGAGTTTGAATTTATGTATATACATATTTTTTAGACTTTTTCCAAACGTTCTTTTTGAAAGCATTTAAATATTTAAATAATTTCATACTATATTGTTTGTAATTTTGTTCACTTTTTATTCATTGTTATTTATTATTGTTTCTACCATTTATTTATCCTTCTTAATATTACCTTAGTGCTGAAACTAATTTCACCCTAGAGGGATGATAAGGTTTATCTTTTCTATATATTAAAAATGGTATGATTTTTATAGACGTTTCTAAGAAGAATCTTGAAATTCGAGAAATTCTAAGATTGACATCACTAGGAGCTACTTTTAGTGTTAGGATTCTTTGTGAATACGGGGCCTGAAGCTCACCACCAAAGACAAATGGTCATAATACCACTGGAAACATGCAGAAAGCTGGTCAGCAACTATCGGAAGGGTTTGATTGTTGTGATGCCAACAAAGCTGTTACCACCAATTATTGAGAAGGATAGAAATAATTTTTGACATTCCATTTTTAATAAAGCGTACATGACTAACAGATAAATTGTTCCAGGTGTAATTGTCTTATAACTGATACTTCTTTCAGAATGTTGTATTATATTTTAAGAAATCCTGGTCTCATTCTCTGTGACAAACTGCTCAGCTGAACGAAAATAATTTTAAATATAAATCTGACTCTGGTATAAACCATATTGGGTTTAACTGTAAGTACTTCTACCATAATATACACAATATCTACATGAATATTATAGTTCTGCACTCATTAGTGTCTCCTGACATAATGAAAGCTGTATGAATAACGCGCATAAATGCACAACATGTGATGTAAAAAGTGCATGAACTACACTTACATCTGTGATGCCGCACATCTGTGTCCAGGTGAACACTTGTTCAACAGGTGGGTAAACTGTGTAGCGTTTCCTCTCTTCACAAACAAAATGCATCAGCTGTGGCAAAAAGTGTAAAACAATTAAAACACCCGACAGTAAACAGAGGCTGTGTGGAGAATCTCCTCCTCTCACCTGTTTGAAGTAGGGCTTTACAAACTCAGCAGCCAGCTCCTTCCTCCAGCTCTCCCCGAACCCCGGAGGAGTCTGAGCGGAAGCCAGTCTCTCCAGCGCCGCTCTCTTGTTACGGGCGATCCTGTCCAGCTGCTCCGGGGACAGAGGACCAGGAGACGGGCATTCCGGCTCTGGCGCCACCACGGCGCACTTCTGCTTCTTCTGAAGGATTTTAGTATATTGAGCAAAACGCAAAGCCGGTGAGAAACTTGTTCCTCGGAGAGAAGGCGGCTTTAGAAACAGCCGAAGAAGCGGTGCTAACAGTTTCATGTTATGCTAGCAGACACGTTTGGCAACGTTCAACAACACCGCGATGATCGTGAACGCACCATAATCCACGCTGCACATGTCGCGGGAAAATACAGCAATGTTAAATACTTTAATAGAGCACTGCATGTATTGTTAATGAAATACGCCACTGTTTAGGTTTACAAGCTGTTCCTAATGTTGATTTGCCATCTGTTTGTAGTAGAAGTGACGCTCACCTGCTCTTTAGTATCCTCCTCGGATTCATTTACCTCCTTGGAAACTCTCTTTTTCGACACCGGCGAAAAAAATGAGTTAATAGTTTTCTGTCCAATCATTCTTGTAGCAAACACTTTGGCGGTGAGCTGCAGAAAGAACTAGTGTACTTGATTATCCAAAGAGGACAAGACTGCCAGGTAAAGTAACGTTATCGGTGCGATAGTTGGAAGGAATTCGCGCCTTAAACGAAGTGACGAAAGCATTTATTATAATGAGCTGAGTGCTGTTCAAGACGAACCAGTGTTTTCTGGTGTTACAAAACAAAAATGTTTTCGTTACAAGTACATTTATAAATCCCATCAAAAGTTCATCTTATTTCTGTTATTTTTGTCTCACAGCTAATGAAGTTAGGATTCTCAAAAAGTTTGAATAAGACCAACAAATGTTGAGTTATTGGTTATAGTAGAAATTGAAACCCTTAATGAGAGTAAGGCTGGCTGTTCACAAGTGTATCTGAATTTTTTAGGGAAAAGTTGAGTGAAAGGAAAAAGTGCGGTAAAGAAAGTTGCAAAAGCAACAATGATAACCACAGCTTTGAGAGGAATGTAAAGGAGAAGCCATTCAACAATTTAGGGGAGATTAACAGAGTGTGAGGTTGGTGTGTCAAGGGCCACTACACAGACATGTATCCACAATATGGGCCACAGCTGTCACATTGGTTGTGTAAAGCCACTTCTGAACCGGTAACAATAAAACAGGGGCTAAGGAGAGAAAAAAACTGGACTGTTGCTCAGTGGTCCAAAGTCCTTCAGATAAAAAGAAATTTAGCATTTTATTTGGATTTTGGAAATTAAGGTCTGAATGTCAAGATCCCTAGTGCGGGACCAGATAATCTATTTTGCTTGTGAAGTTTCTACAGTAGGTGATAATTTGGTGGTCATGTGGTTGACCTGGTGTTGGTCCACTAAGTTTCATCTAGTCTTAAGTCAGAGCAGCTATCTAAATATCGGAGCATCTCATGCTTCCCTCTGCTGACAAACTTTTTGGAGATGCTGATTTGAGAGGCACTAGACCCAAAACTGCAGCTGAAAGTTCCTATCAAAGCAACCCGGGCTTCTATTACACCTCAGCAGAACCACAGGCTGATCGTCTCCATGCCACGCTGCATTGATGCAATAATTCATGCAAAAGGATGCTTAACCAAGTACTGAGAGCAAATACTGTACAGTACATTGACATACTTTTCAGTAGACTGACAATGTTGTATTAGAAATATTTTTTAGGGGTCATTTGAAATATTCTAACTTGCTGAAAAAAATGTATTTTGGGTTTCCATTAGCAGTAAGCCATAATCATCCAAATTAACAGAAATAAACACTTTGTGTAAATTTCTTACTTTGTTTCATATATTACCTAAAAAATTACAATTTTCATTCAACATAATTTTTAGATGCACCTGTATATGAATAATGTTCTGTTGTGTGTTGAGCTAAAATAATGATTTCAGTCACATTAAGTAAAAAATAGTTTCAGATTCCTTGGTCTGTATTTTAGGGTATTTTCTAGCAAAAAATAATATGTTGCTGGCTGACCTATTATGATAATCTAAAACCAAGAAATTATTATTATTTATTTATTATTATTTAAAATATTGAGCTATTCTACTCAATGTCAACGTACATGTAAAATGCACTTCCAATAAAAAGTTTTTTTTTTTTTTTTTTATTGTTTTGGCTTATAGAAAAGAAAGTTGTCCATCCGTGTGTCGTCACATCAGGCTACAGAAATGGACCAGTTCCTGTTTCAGGGACAGAATAAACGCCTGTGCAGCAATGATGTCCCACGAAGAAGTCCCAGAAAAAAGAAGACTAAAATGGAGGAACATGAGAGTATTAAGGAGGAGGATAAGGACCCATCTTTTGAAGAGTTCTCTCATCCTATTCCTTGGCAAAAAATAGAGGCAGAGGGACTGGACTGTGATTATGCTTTACTCTTCTTAAAAGAGGAAGCAGATGACCTTTTCAGACAGCTGGAGGAGGAGGTGGTGTACTCAACAGGTAGAGGTGTTTTTGTAAAGATACAACTTCAGTTTACAGTATAGTAGTATGACGAGTGGTTGTTTTTTCTCACAGGAGAGGAAGCAAAGGTCCAAGTGTTTGGAAAGGTGTATAATATACCGAGGAAGCAGGCAACCTATGGGAATGCAGGTCTCACTTACACGTATTCTGGGGTGACTTGTCTGGCTTGTCCCTGGACTCCAACTTTGGAGTATATCCGAAACGCGGTCACACGGGCAACCGGCCAAAAGTTCAACTTTGTCTTGATCAACAGGTGACAAATTCTCAACACCTAATCCAGAAGTTATAGTTGAACATACTGAGCCTCTGTCTCTCCACCAGGTACAAAGACGGACAGGATCACATGGGGGAGCATAGGGACGACGAGAAGGAGCTGGACCCTTCCTGTCCTATTGCCTCTGTCTCACTAGGAGCAGCTCGAGACTTCATCTTTAGACACAGAGATGCTCGAGGGAAACGGACCAGCCGACAGATTGATCCTGTAAATCTAAAGCTCGCTCATGGAAGCCTGCTTCTCATGAACCCTCCGACCAACACCTTCTGGTACCACAGCCTTCCTGTTCGGAAGAAGGTCCTCTCGCCTCGCATTAATCTCACCTTTAGACGCATCTTGGTGGACTTCAGAAAGACAATCAAACAGAACCACTAACAGCAAAGACCCTGTGTAGAGACCAAATTCTGAACAAAAACTTCTCTAGTCAAACTTGGACTTTTGTGAAGGGACAAGTTTATCCTCCAGTAAATAAAGATTTAAAGATACTATCCAACTTTTCTGGTAAATCTGTTTAATTTACTTTAGATCAAGCGTGTCATCTATAAAACAGCAGCTAATGGTTATTTTTCCAATTTTTCGGTTGTGTTGTAAATCAATGCCTCATCACGATATTTTCTGCTCTCCCACAAAAAGGCTTTCACATTAACATGCCTCTCATGACATCACAAAGAGCAACTTTTTTTCATGTTTTTAATCAAATGCTCATCCACCATAGTGTTAACTAATGCCAGCAAACTAAATTTCTTGTGCCTCTTGTGATGTCATCAACCTAAATTAACACACTTTTTAATGTCTACATTTTGTGACATTCAACTAGGGAAACTTGTACTTTATTTGAATTCTAGAATTGCGCCACTGAGGGTGGCAGCAGGTTGGAGCAGCTCTGTTAGTTTCATTCTGATCTCTTTGAGAACTGATTCCCCTTGTGGTGGATAAAAATGTATTTTTCAGAAGAACAATAAATTTATTTATTTATTTGGAAGGTTGTCTTCTCCGGTGTTGGATATTGTGCAGCTGAAAGAGTTTTTGCTAATACTGTTTTACTTTTGGACATTTTTTATAATGCGTCACCACAAGGTGTTCCTTTTTTTTTTTTTTACAACTGGAAGCAGCTGATTAATATCTCAAAAGCTCAAATAATACTTCAAATACAATCCAAATCCCTGATGAGTTGAAAATGAGGCATCATGGATGCAGAGTAGGAGCAAAGAGAAGAGAGGAGGAGGAAGTTCGAACTATCTCTTCTATTGATTATGATGGGCAATGTGAGATCTTAGGGAAACTAGTTGGATGAACTCCAAGCCCTACAAAGGACCCAGCCAGAGTATCAGGAATGCAGTATTATGTGTTTTACTGAGACATGGCTGCAGGATCATATCCCTGTCTCCAGCGTCTCTCTGCCAGGCTTTCTGACCATACGAGCAGACAGAAACTTAAAGAGTAGCGGTAAACGTAAAGGAGGTGGACTAGCAATACTTGTGAACAACAGATGGTGTAATCCAGAACATGTTACTATAAAGTGTCGACTCTGCAGTTCAGATATTGAACTGTGAGCAGTAAGTTTTCGTCCATATTATTTACCCAGAGAGTTCATCAATGTTATTTTGGCAACAGTTTATGTTCCACCTTTAGCTGTTGCAGACACTGCATGTGATGCCATCAGCTCAGTTGTTGCTAAGCTACAGACACAACACCCCAATGCGTTTGTAGCAATATCTGGTGATTTTAACCATGCTTTCCTCTCTGCTACACTTCCACCATTTCAATAGTTTGTCAGCTGCTCTACCAGAGAAAACAAAACGTTGGATGTATTTTATGTCAAGGACTCATACATCTCTAAGGCAGGATCTCCTCTAGGTAAATCAGATCACAATCTTGTTTTTCTCTGCTCGAAATATAAGCCCCTTGTTCAGAGGTAACCTGTAATGAGAACTGTGAGAAGATGGTCACAGGAAGCAAAAGAGGCCCAATGAGGTTGTTTTTAGGCTACTGACTGGGACGCACTGTGCCAGCCACATGGAGAGGACACCAATGAGTGTGTGACCAACTATATAAACTTCTGTGTGGATAACACCATCCCAACCAGTGAGATGCTTTCCCAGTAACAAACCCTGGATCACCAGTGACCTGAAGGACCTGCTTAACAAAAAAAAGAGCCTTCAGAGAGGGAGACAGAGAATTATTGAGGAGTATACAGAAGCAAGTTAAAGTTAAGATAAGAGACAGCAATGTGGTGTACAAGAAGAGGCTGGAGAGCAAGCTCCAGCAAAACAATATCAGAGATGTGTGGTCAGGGATGAAGAAGATCACAGGCTTCAAGCAGAAGGATGATCAGACCGATGAAGGTCTAGACAGAGCCAATGAACTGAACACATTCTTCAATAGGTTCAGTTCAGAAACAAGGTCAGCATCCTTCTCTCCTGCTCACAGCCAAACAGACATCCCACCCACCTTTGACCCACAGGAGTCCAGTAACACCTCAAACGTTTCATCTTCAACCTCAGCCATGGAGCCCTTCTGCTTCTACTTGTTTGCCTTCAACCAAATCAGAAGATGCTGATGCTCCCTTTGCCTCCCCCTTCCACCTGTGTGTCTCAAGAAGTCTAAACCGGAATAAGGCTGCAGATCCAGATCATGTCAGCCCTAGAGTCCTGAAGGGCTGTGCAGAGCAACTCTGTGGGATTCTGCAGCCCTCTTCAACCTTAGCCTGGCCCAGAAGAAGGTTCCGGTGTTGTGGAAGACCTCCTGTCTTGTTCCGGTACCA
>JAHUTJ010008869.1:0-17255 GCA_036250325.1 Characodon lateralis | reverse complement strand
AGAGATCTACAGCTCAGATGGGAAAATCTTTTGACAGAACAACTAAGACGTGCACACCACAATTCTTGTGTAATCCAGGTGTAAAATTTAAAGAAAAAACTTTAACTTTCCTCCTATTAAGGAAAAACCACCCTTGCATATAATACTGGCCTGCTCTGACATCACATTGTCATGTGACAGTGGAAGGCCAATGAATAGGCTATATAGACAGGAAGTAGTGACTGCTGGGAGATGCTAGGGAGGCGATGGGAAAAGTTTGCTGGAGGAGTCGCCTACCAGGACCAGATTGTGCAAAAAGAGTTGGCCAGGTATTGATGGCGAGCTAGGAGCCTACTCCTAAGGCAAGAAAGCCTGCAGCTCTACTCAGTCCAGAATTCATCTGTTGAACATCACCTGCTCTAATTGGGCCGGTAGGAGGCTTCATAGCCACCATTTTAAATCCCTGTCCCTTTGCAACTCATTGCTCACGGCCCTTCTACATAAACTCTGATTTATCCCTCTGTGAAAACCTTCTTAGACTTTTGCCTGCTGGGCTGTTAAACTGGATGTTGCATGTGGCAGATACTGCTGCTTGAACTTGTGACTTGAACGAATATGCATAATTATTAGCTTTTGAACTGATGAACTGTGATTTAAGATTTGAATGGCTTGATATCTTGTGTGTCTCTGTTTGTTTTCCTGCACAATATATGGTACCAACAAAAAAAAAAAAAAAATCAATTGCTGATGTTCAGTCTCTTACTCCGCTCCTAGAGTCGATTTTTGGGAATCTTCTTTTTCTAGCCTAAGATTAAGTAAAGCACAGGTAACACTTGCTTTTATGGAAGAGGGGCAAGAAGAAAGCCATTGTTGAAAGAAAACTATAAGAAGTCTTGTTTGCAGTTTGCCACGTCATGTAGGGGACACAGCAAACATTTAGGAGAAGTAGGTCTGGTAGAATGAGACCAAAATGTAACTTTTTAGCCACTATGCAAATAAATGTGTGTGGCAAAAAAACTAACGTTTAAATTACCCTGGTGGCGACTGCATCATGGTGTGGCGCTGCGAGGGAATCCTTTATGAGTTGATGGGAAGATGGATGAAGCAAAATACAGGGCTATTCTCCAGGAAAACCTGTCGGAGGCCGCGAAAGCCTTTAGACTGAGGTGGAGGTTCATCTTCCAGCAGGATGACCCTAAACAGCCAGAGCTTCAATCCAATGGTTCAGATTAATACTTTTTATTGTGTTTTAATGGCCCTGTGAAAGTCAGATCAAATACAATTGAGAATATGTGGCAAGATTTGTATTTGTGAACTGTTTGAAAACCTGTATCTTATTGAGACTTATTTAAATGTCCTCCACTACTTCATGATGTCACATAAAACCCCAGTACAATACAGGGGTTTTTGGTTGTAACGTGACAAATTGTGGAAATATATATATAAAAAAATATATATATATGTATGTAAATGTAAATGTTGTCTTCCAGGTATGCTCCTGAGTCGCTGACGGAGAGCAAGTTCTCAGTAGCGTCAGATGTTTGGAGTTTCGGTGTTGTCCTGTATGAGCTCTTTACCTACAGTGACAAGAACTGCAGCCCACCAGCGGTACTGCGCCTCTTTGTTCTTAGTTTAACTGCTGGTTGTCAGTCTCACACTTCATTTATATTTCCTAATCTAATCTGAGTTTGAAAGCAAGCATCACATTTATTGTTCTGGGATTAGGACTCTTTTGTTAGAACGATTATTGAGCTACAGTCCATAAGACCAGACTCCTCTGTGTTTTAGGTTTTCATGGAGAAGATGGGAAACGAAAAGCAGGGCCAGATGATCGTCTACCATTTGATCGACCTGCTGAAGCAAGGATACAGACTGCCTGTTCCTGAAAACTGCCTAACAGAGGTCTGCAGCACAGCAACAGCTGAAAATCTACATTTTATTTTCACCCTCATGTGTTTTTTTTTTTTTACTTCTTCTTCTCCTTTATCTGGCTCCTTCAGATTCACAAGATCATGGTGGAGTGCTGGAACAGTGATCCGAAACTGCGGCCTATCTTCAAGGCCTTAATCCAGCGGGTGGAGACTGTGCGAGACAGCAGTGTCAGATGAGACGGGCGCAGTGAATACCTGAACTGTTAACCTGCTGGTGTTGACCTGCTTGAGCCGGTTGTCACACCATGAGAAGACATACCAGTAGATCTTGGGTTTACTGCTTCACGGAGGAAAACAAAATGACTGAAATAACGAGTACACTACAAGCAACTAAAGGAAAGATGTTCCTGAATACAATCCAGGTTTTTTTTTGCTGTTTACATTCCAAACTGCATCCCTAATGGACTTTAAGCCATCTGCCTGCACTGGAAATCATTCAGAAACATTACAGCCATGTGCCTCGCCTCAACACTTTGCTTTAATGTGAGACCATCAAATTAAATTCTGTCACAAGTAGGGCTTTTCCAACAAAGAGGTTCCAGTTCTTCACCAGAGCCAGTCTTTGAGTGGTTCTGTATGAGAACCGGTTTGCTTTTCCACTACCATCATCATTCGAAATGACTGCGGGAAGATAGGAGGCAGTCAAACTTTTGTTTTTCTTGTGCTAATCTCACATTTTATTATCGTTGGAGCAGGAGTTTTAAACATGGCACTTGCAACGTTTTGATGGGCTGCTGTTCCCCATGAGCTCATGAGCAAAGCAGCTTTTCCTCTGGTCCAGCAGTGAGACAGAGCTAAGTTAACGTGGGAAATCTCTAGCACCAGTGAAGCACTGGAACCAGTTTGGTGGAAAATGCCCCAAGGCTATCATTAGACCTTTTCTGTTACAGTGAAGTTCTGTTGTGCATAGCTAACGCGCCAAGCAAAAGTATTTACACCCCACTGGTAGTGAAGCCTTTATACAGAATTTAAATTAATCACTGCTGGACTGGATTACTAATTAAATGAGTTCTGAAGGCTTTTTTTTTTTTTGCCCTGCATTTTATTTAAGGGCATCAAAGTAAATGGAGCTATAGTTAAGCTCAAAATGATTGTAAGCGCTGGAAGATTCGGGTGTAAAGTATAAAATGTTGCCAGCGTGTTTTTTATCACTGTAAGTAATATTACCGTTGTGGAAAGGCCCAGCCAGATTCCAGACTTGAATCTGATCGAGAATCTGGGGAGGGAGCTAAAGATTAGGGTGATGGCACAGAGGCCTTCCAACCTCAGAGACTTGGAGCTCATCACCAAATACCAGTGGAAACATCTGCAAAAATCTGCTCAGCATTTATAAGCAGGGTTGGATTGCCAATAAAGGTTTTTCCACTCATTGATGAGAAGGGTATAAATAATAGGGTATCAAAATTGATATTCAGCATTGTTCTATTATCTTTTGAGAGATGCCCATTTCATTTCGCATCAGAAACAAACATCTTGGTTGAATGAAAACAATTTTACATCTACATCTGCCAGGGATATGAATAATTTGAGGCTTAACTGTACATTTGTAAATGCACGCCACACTTTTCAGATTTTTATTTATAAACAAAATAATAATAAAAACTAGGTCCTTTTTTTTTTTCCAATTTTGTGTTGATCTATCACATAGAATCCCAATGAAATACACACTTTGCAAGATTTTATTAGCTAGTGATAAAATCATTTTTTTACTACAATCGTTTTAGGTCAAAGACGTGAGATTTAAAATCATTTTAATTTTAAATGTTTACATCTTTTTAATGCAGAATTTATTTTAACAACCATGAATATCTGAGTACTTTCTGTAGCCTGCATTGAGTGTGCAGTTACACTGTAACAACTCTGGAGGTTATTATTTTAATTTGTATTTTTTTTTATGCATCACACATTATAAATGTTACATGGCTTCATTGTCTGCCTATAGAAAGCTGATAGTGATTTAAAAGGAAATCATTGGAAGCTATGGGTTTATTTAAAAATGTAAGTGATCTTTGGTCATTTAGATAAATCTTTATATTTGCATTGCATTACCAGTCATAAGTGGTGAAATGTTTTTTTTTTCTTTTATTTAAAGTCTCTATTATATATTTCAAATATATATATTTGTCAGAAATATATATATTTGACTGAATGTGCCGGATATTGATGACAAAAGGCTTGCAGTTTTTCATAAACATCAAACCCTTATCCATATTGTTTTTGAACATCCAGTGCCTTATGTTAAAAAATATTAGACCAAAAGAGCAAAATTCATAAAAAATGGTGAAAAAGTGGAATTTCAAGTAAAATGAATGTCTTTGGTTAAGATTGTGATTACCTTCTGTAAAGCTGTGAAATAGGGCATCTTTGTTTCGCTTCTACAGGTTTTATCAGTGGTGAATTTAAGTTGTTTGTGCTGAAATATGTTAATTTGTAAAATGTGTGTTATTTCATGACCAAATATTTGTTTTTTTTTATAAATACAAACATTTAAACTGCTGGCCTTATTTCCACATTTATTTCCTGCATTGAGTTTTGACCAATAAATGTAAATGGCTGTAAACCTGTGAAATAAGGTTGACGTGTTTTTACTCTTGAGCCACTAAAGAAAAGATTTCTTTGTTAGGATCGTAACATCGGGAGGTGATGGTTTTGTCTTAAGGTCAGATGTTTGCTTTTGTTGGCAAATAAAATTCCGATCTTTGCCGTTTTATCCTTGGGGTGATGATTGAATACGATCAGGCAGCCGGAACGTCATGGGAAAAGGCCAATGAATTCACAGCAGCCTTAACAACACTAATGAGGAATATTATGTTGATTGTCTTACTGTACTTTAATCTGGCAAAAAAGTCACTAACATTTGAACATAATGACATTGCAAGACAGTTCATATTAACATAGTAATTAAAATTTATTCCATGTTTCAGGGAAGGTGAGAGTCTACATACAGAACATGGTTTATGTTAAAATAAGTAAGAAGAAAGAGGTTAATGGCTGCTGTTGAACAAATATAAACCAACCCTTTCCCCTCTTTTTGCTCCAACCAAATGACCTAATCTTTAGTATCCTGGCAGCCTTTTGTCCCTCCCGCCCGCCTCAGCACAACCGTCCAATATCGTTCTTGGTGCAGCCTTGGTTACAGCACATCCCCGCCACGCCCAGAGAAAAGTTCCTCTTCTTCTTGCTCGCTGCGAGCCGGTCAGAGGCATCTCTGTTCTCCTCCTGCTCTCCTAAAGACGTGGACTCCCTCAGCTGGCCTGGGAAGCTAGAAGAGGACTGCTGTCTGTCATTCGTGGCTCTGTAAAGGGTCAAGAGGTCTGCTAGGGAGGACGTGGCAACAGGGAGAGGAGATTTTTCATCTCTGAGATCTGTGCCACGCTGCCAGGTCTGCCGGTCATCTTCAACCGCAACATCACCGAGGGAGGTCCAGTGGAACGGGTCTGGAGGAAGGAGAAATGTCCCCAAATTTGTGAAATGTGTTCTTTCACATGGAAAAACAACCAGTTCATGACGTGTGCTTATTGCAGAGAGGATTTTTAGGAAGTACATTTCACAGCTAATACTTGCTTATAATAACCTACTTTCTCCCAAACTTTTCAGTATTTCTTTTTATTTCAATCTTGACTGGTTTCAGTGAAAAATGCAACTTTATCTTAGTTTGTCCAACACCTTAATAAAAGTGCACACCCATGAGATCTTAATGACAAAGTAGCTGGTTTGACTCACCTGATTCCCCCACTGTGGATCGTTTCCACCTGGAGCCGCCGCAGGTGAAAATGACGGCTCTGATAAACTCTCTCCCGCACAGTTTCACCCCATAGTCCCTGGGCACGATCAGTCTGCTCATCACATCGGCTCCCAAGCTGTCGCACGCGCCTCCCACGCACATCACAGCCAAGGCAACGGTCATTCTCCACAGCATCTTCACTAAAGGCAGAAACTAACCTAACCAGGGACCTGACAAGTTGTTAGAGTTGAAAATCCTGTGCTGACTTTTTTTCCCCACCTGCAGAGTTCAATTAAAGCCCATTGAAGTTGGGACAAATGCTTCAGTTTGTCTGCTTCGTGCTCCTCTGGTTCTCTCTATGCCAGTGGGCACAACCTTATATAGTGTAGTCAGTAGTTCACTCATGGACCTGTGCGTTTCTGCTGCCCGCCCTCCCTTCCTGCATGAAACACACACGCACGTCACTTAGACTGATGGCACTGACGTACTTGGAGTTATTTCTTTGTTGTAGTAATATTGCACACACCGTCTATGCAGGAAGATAAAAAATGCACCTGATGAAACAAAGGTGTGAAATTTAATCACAAAATAATATCTAAGACAAGATTTATTGCAAGCTTTCTTTTATTGCCTTTACAATTTCTTTCAATATGTCAAATGCAACTGGTTTAAATAGCAAATAAAATGTATGAATAAAAAGCTTTGGTATGATGGTCCACTATCAAAGACCCTCTGAGTTATCAAACAGAAAAATTACTGAACACATGAGATGTTGTATCCATCAATAATTGACAGTTATTCAGTTTTTCTGTCCCCTAGTGGCCTGAATCATTAACTACAGACTTTGCCAGGAGCAATTTGTCGCTATTGAAAGTTTGCTTATTATTATCAATTATATTTTATCCCATTACAGCACAGTAAATGTACACATAATTAACTCATCTGAATTAGTATTCTGCATCCACCAATCAGCTTTCAACAATACAAATCAAAACGGCTACAGATTTATTTAAAGGTCCGTGATGTGGACTTGGTGCAAACCGCGGCCTCCAAGACTTTTAAAGAAGTCCGATCAGACCTGACAGCTGTTCTCTATGATGAAACAAAAATAGCACAGGTGAACGCACTGGTTGGACGGTTTGGATCTTGACTCGTGTCACAACCAATGCATCACTTCTCCAAAAGGGAGATGAGGGAGCTTTTGGCACGCCGGGCCTTCTCTATGCTCTCAAATGTTGGCATTCCCAGAGGCAGGTCCAAACGGTCGTGCTCAGACGCCATGATATTCTCGGCCTCGCCTAAAGGTGCAACGAAACCCAATGTAAATGCAATGTAGCATATCAATGTCACTGAAGCTGTCATCTTCTTCCCAACATACGACAGTCACTTCCCTTCTGTAAGCCCTTTTTGTGAATCAGTGGTTCTGCCTCTTAAAGTCGGCATATTTGATTTCTAGTAGAATAAGTTCTTAAATACACTCATCAGCAGGAATGTCTGAACAGTTTGAGGCTTTTAATGCTTCTATTTAGTCTTTTTGTCCTGATGAAAAGATTATACAACACCTAACTAGAATAAATATTCGAATGAAGACTTAGATCCACAACGTGAATTTAGCACGGTCACATAGCTTTAAAGCACAGTCCGCAAGAGGATGGATGGATGGAGGAAGTAAGGAAGGAGTTAGGATACAAGGAAAAACCAAGGAGGAAAAATGAGACAAGGAAGTAGAAAACAAGGGAAGAGAAAGGGAAAGACAAGTGAAGGAAGGCAAGATAAAAGAAAGGAAGGTAGGGCACAAGGGACAAAATGGAAGGAAGATAACAAGAAAGGTAACAAGGGAATAGCACAAGGAAGGACAGAAGTAAGGGAGGTAGAACACAAAAAATTAAGATGAAGGAAGGAGAGAAGGATGAAGGTAGGATACGAAGGAAGGACAGCCAAGAAAAGAAGGATGGACACAACAAAAGAGGGACAGAAGGGAAAGGAAGGAACAGGAAGGGAAGACAAGGAAAAGATGGAACACATAAGAAGAGAGGTAGGGCGCAAGGATTGAAGTACATACTACGGGAAAATATACAAAAAGGGAAAGAAGTAAGGGCACAAGGAGGGACAGATGAAAAGGAGGACTAACATGTAGATAATGGGACTGGGGCAGCATAGCTTTTCTTTCGTCTGAGGGTTGCAGTCTGGGTCAGATGGTCAAACATGGACACAGCTGGGCGTTCTAACAGGGAAATGATCCTAAACTATGTTTGGGATAATTAGAGCAGGTCACCATTAAGCTTTAGATCCTTAATACATTTAAAAATTGTTCAATAGTTTCTTTTTTAAAAACATTTAAAGTCGAAATCCAAAATTAAATGACATTTCTGTTCATGATCCGTGTACGTAAATGTCTCAGCAGTGCTGTATGCATTCTCAATAAAACATGTCGCCTCTACATCTCAGTAGCCTTACCTCTCATCCGATAGATGAGCGTCCCATAGGCGCTGTCCATCTGATAGGCAAGTATGATGCCGAGAGGAACAATCGGAGCCATCATGCCAGGTTTTCTGCTTTTAATGGCTCTGAGGACGAACAAAAAGAAGGAACGTGTTTATATTTCTGCCTCCAAATTATGAATTTGTGATCAGCTTGAATCTGAAAATCTAAAGAATTCCCAAGGCCTCATTACAAAAAACAAGCAGAGTTTCATGTTATGGCCTTCTGGCGCCACCTTTCAGTTACAGGTTGATGCGTTAACTTGTGTGACATCCGGATGGTCGCTGACGGCATCTGTAAATGCCACCGGATGATCAAATAAACTGTGAAGACTCGCACTTTCATCACTCACATGCAGGTTGAAGCAGGTTTGTCTCTCCTAGTGATTTACTACTAAAGGAGCATGGCTGCTCCACCTCTCACCCTGCTGTTAGTCCCAATGTGGCCACTGCAAAGAAGGAGCCGAAGTATTTGAGAAACTCTCTGGACCAGGCGATCTGCATGGCCATCTGTCTCTCTCTCATCTGGTTCTGCATCAGGATCTGACGCTCCATCTGCGCGGAAACACGCAAACATACACAGATGCAGATGAAGAAAGAGACGGAACCGATCTAAATGTATCTAAATACAGCGTAGTATTTCTAGAAAGAAAATTTGTTGACATAAAACAATTATAAGAAAGTACTATTTAAATTTAAAATAATTTAGGTTAGATTAATTATCTGAAATTTTCTGAATTTCTCCTTATAGGAACTTGTTCTGAACGGAGTTAATTGATTAAAGTTGGACTTATTGCCAAAAGGCAAAAACAGTTACAATAATGTTTTCTTAAATAAAAGGAGTATCATGGAACAGGTTTACAGGATAAGTTTCTCTATTTTCTTGCATATTTTCCAGTTTCTAAAAAGCATCAAAGCGTGGGTCAAAGCGAGGAGGAGCAAGTCAGTCCAGGGTTAGGAAGGCTGCATCCATGCTGATTAACCTCAGCAAGGCCAATGTTTTGTCTTTTGTTTCCTGTCTGACGCCCACACTCCAGCCTGAGTCCATTTAGACAAACACATGCATCCTTGATAGCCTGACTGAGTGACATTCTCAGTTAAAAAACCTTTTATTCCCCAAAAGTGAAAGTGTCAGAGATGAGCTTTTGTTTCCACCTACAGGGACGTGACTATGACCTGGTGATGATAAAAAGCCAGCTTTCAGCTGAACGGACGATGTAAGCAAAAGACCTAAATTAGACCATTTTCCTGGAGTCGTGTTGATTCGACAAATTTACACTGACAGGTGCTTTTGTGTGGAATGGCAGGCAGATCTGTTCAACTGTGTTAGAAATGAAATTGTACACCTATCGCAAAAACATAAAATTTTTTGGTGACAGATAAAATGACTAGTATTCTCAGAAAACTGAACAAAACAGAAGCGTCCGCCTGAATGAGTCAGAGGCAATTTAATAAGGATTCATGAGGGAGTTGGCTGCAGATTGACCCATTCCCGGTACGAAATGTCCTTAACTTGTCAAACACGAGCATGACCACTCAGTGCCTTCCTCTGGATGACAGTATGCATGACAAATAGCCTGGCAACCCATCATCAGTCCCATCGATCATTTCATTGGAACAATCAGCCAGTCCAACACATAAGGCGCCTTGCAGAAATACTCATTTCTTGCCTGCAAATGCATTCCACTCTATTCAACTCTATTACCCAAATACAGCCTGAGGGCCTCAGGGGTCTGCTAGAGAACATCAGAGAACAAACAGCATCATGAAGAGCAAGACACACGTTAGTCACACTAAGGAACACTCTATATGTGTGTTTAAAAACTAACACTGTACATCGCCCTGAACAAAACGTCCCCTCAATGAAGCATGGTGGTGACAATGTCATGCTGTGGGATGCCATTTTGTGGCAAAAATGAGTTGCTCGATTGCAGCAAAAGGTAGTAATTGAAAATATTCATTCGAAGGGGCCTGAATACAAATACACTCCACACTTTTCAGATTTCTTTACTTGCATGAAATTCTGAAGACTATGCATTTCCTTCCACTTAACAATAACGCATCACTTTGTGTAGGTCTAGTTAGTGGCTTTCAATGAGAAAAATGTTCAAAACAAAAAATACAGATGCTTTGTATAAAGAGGCCTTATTTCTACTGGTTTACATACCATAGCTAGTCCAACATTATCCAGATTTCATCAGGTACAGCAGCTGCCTTTGTGGGCTCCCAGCTCTACCTGAACTGTCTCACATCAGTAAACTCACCTAATGTGCAAAGGATCAGGCATGGATCAACAATCCCTGCTGGTAAAGACATGATGTGCTTTCTGTTGTGAAAACCTGAAGTAGACCAGTTGGGGTACTTACAGACTGAAGTACCTTTAAATTAATGGTAGTTAGCACTGACGAACAGAAAAGCAACTCAGCAAAGTTTACCTGTAATCATGTGGCCAGAGCATAACTGGGGGAAAATTACAGTCCAAGCCATTTGCGCGAACAAAGCGCAATCAACTCTTAACTTCAATTTAATTGTATTTTTCTTAAATATGAAACTGGACTGAATGTTGAGGGTGTGAGCTGCAGCTGTGAGGTTTGTACAGCTTCAACCAACAACACTCAAATGTGACAAAAGTGACGTGCAGAGGTTTCAGGAAGTCTGGAGAGTTTGCAAAGTTATTAAACATGTAGATGCATCATTGAGTGCTTATACGTTTCACACTGCAGGGACACTTAAAGCATTTGTTTACGGCACTCCTTCTATCAAGGAGTGCCTTATTATAGGAAAACGCTATCACACATCATGGAGTGATTTTAAACTTATCGAAAGAGAGCTGAACTAGAAAACATGACACATCCCAGCAATCAAGGTCTTCCAGAGAAACAATGTAGTCATGTTACACGGAGGGTTGCTGTGATCACATCAGATGCTTATGTCTTCCTCATCTTTTCTATTTCTGTATAAAATCTGAGTTAATCACTTCCTAATTGAGCTGAACCTGAAACTGAACCTCTGCAGGGCCAGATGAACTCAGACGTTTGGGATTTCACCAAAGATGTTGACTTGATAAATATTAATTAATTGCACGAGAAGCTAAAGTTTTTAACACGGCAACTGTACAACGATAATATGCCTTTTTTGTAAATAAAATAAAATTACATTTATAGAACTGGTGAGAGAGTTAAACTCCTTTTTTCAGTTGAATGACATTTTATAATTGTCTGTCTAATAACCTGGGGCTCTTCTGGTCAGGACCTTCAATGAAGCAGAGAGAAGGTGAGATAAATGTGCTTCTTTTTATTGCATGCGGTCACATGTGGATATCTAATCTCAATTTTAACAATGCTGAAGTAATATAATCAAACAATAAGTTCTCTGGTGAGGAATAAATTAGGACACCCCACATTTATTCCCACTTAAAATGGCTAAAATTACACATCCGGCTTCCCCCCACACAACAAAAACATACATGTTTGGTTAATCAGCCCCTCTTTATTGCCCTTAGGTGATGGTGTGTCTCCATGTTTCCCTGGGATGGACTGGTGACCTGTGCAATTAGAAACAGCCAAAAAAGCTTTCACCAGTCCGTCTTTTTGTTTAAATGCACAATAAGTTACTTGAAACTCTTAGCTGTTAAAGTCAGTTTCAGTTTTAATATTAGGCTCGCACTAATAGGCTAACATATTCTTTTAATGAGTGTAAACTGGAACTATCTGGGTTCTAGAAACTTGAAATATAACAAGATGCAGGGTTCCTACACATTATCCATGAAAACATAAATGACCTTTACAGCCTCCACAAATTTATGGCAGAAATGTCTACAGTAGGATCCTGGAATAAACAGAAACTGGACGAAAGAAAAGAAACATAGAACAGTTACACAGTTATGAGGACACAAAGAAGGAAGAGAGATTACAAGGAAAGAAAATAAGGAAGGACAAAAGGGAGGAAGGTGGAAGGAAAAGAAAAGAGAAAAGACAGAAAGAAAGGAAGGAAGAAAGAAAGAAAGAAAATATACATGGATGAAAGGGAAGACACAAAGGAGGAAGGATGTAAAGAAAATGACATTTAGTCTGTGGGACAGGAAATAAATTCAGGAAATGCAACTACTTTTCCAGACTAGAGGTATAAAAAAATGCGTTTAATATTGTTTCAAACATTAAATGAACCAATGAAAACAAGCATTAGTCACGGTTTCTCTTAGTGACTTCAATACAAAAGATCCCTAGAGGGAAATGTGGGCATTCAGAGTGAAACAGCCATTTGTTCAGTACGCCTGAACATGAATGTAACCCGGGAACCACTGTCGGTATTAACTGTGTATGTTTGTGGGGTTTCTGCGGAAAGTTTCATACCTGCATTGAATATGAAACTAACCATTGGAATCCACTGACACGTGCTGACCGCAATGAGGACACCCTCCAGGAAGTAGGAACCTACAGCCTTTTCAGTGCCAAAAGGTACAGAGAAAAGCTCTTGGCTAAGTGGCAGGAACTAAATGATGTTGACGATTTTAGAAAGTCATGGTGGCTCAGTTAGAGTGATTAATAAGAGCAGAAAGCATGAAACAACCACGTTACTCTCGATTGTAGTGAGAAATGTAAAGTAAAACACTTACTGACTTAATCATTCACTGAATCTAAAACAAGCAGCAGCATCGTGTTTATTTCAAACAAACTGTAAAGATTTATTATTTATTATTTAACATCATAAACACAGTCAGCTACTGACCAATTACCTGAACTCTGACTGATAAAAGCAACAACATCCATAGAGTCTAGCTGGGACGGGTCCATCCAACATCCTTTTGATCAAGAAGCCCAAATGTGTCAACAATATTGAGCTTATAATAAGATTATATTATATTTTATAGAACATCAAAATTATTAAAAAATACTTCATCTGGAAATATTCAATCCAACACTTCAAAAAGGATATTGTCTAAATTGCAGTTCTGTAATATTGACTAAAGCCATATTTTACACCAGTTAGTCCTGGGCACATTAATTGACTCCCCTGGTGAAAATAAGTAAAATGCCTTCAAATAAAATCTAATACTGAAAAGATTTTTAAAAATCCAGCCTTGGATTTGAATACTTTAATTTACTTGGGAGGGAAATCCTATAATAAGAAACAATGGCACAATTATTGGTACCCCTAAAAATCCCTTTCAAATAAATGAATGGAGGCATTTTTTATTAATACTTTTTTACGTTCATCAGTGATTGTAGAACCTTCTAATTAGTAATCCATGATGTTCTGTTTCACCAGGGAATGACAGGTGATTTCTCTTAGTTGTTCTCCAATAGGCTCAAAAAGGTCTCAAATTTACCTTGCAACCACACACAGTGAGCAAGCTGGCAGAGGAGGTAAAATCTGGAAAACCACCTCAAGCCTACTGGTAACTATGGAGGAGGAACTGTGATGCTGTTGGTCTGTGTCCCATCTAAAGAGACAAGGAACCTTGGAAGCTTACAAATACCAGGACATTTTAAATAAATACCTGGTTGTCTCTAAGAAAATACCAAAAAATGGGTCATGATCAGGTCTTTTAGCAGGGTAATAATCCAGAACATATGACCAAATAAACACGGTGATGCTTCTTTAGACCAAATGTCTGAAGCATTCTTCCATGGCCTAAATCCTATAACAAACCTGTGGGGTTAGCTGAAGAGAGGTAAGCATAAGAGATGGCCCAGAACTCTCCTAGAACTCCCGGAGAGCCACAGCGGTGGTTACCAAAACTAGGGTTGCAAATCGGCAAGTATGAGGTCTCAAGATCTGCCTCCAAAGTCAAACTAGATAACAAAAATGAATAATAATGATCAAAATAAAATAAAATGTATGCAATATATGTTACAACACATAAAAAACAGAACCTACAAATACTACTAACGGTCAGAACCAATGATCCACAGAGATTGTGCAAAGAGGTCCAGCCTTGTGAAATCTTACAGGAGACGCCTACTGGCCAAAGAGGCTTGTTCACAGCAGGAGTGACAATCCCAGCATGTGGTTAAAAACAATTATTTAATAACACTAAGTGAATTAACTGTTCTGAACTAATCCTGAATTTATCTTAGCTGATGATGCCAGTAAATGTGGCTGGCACTGGAACTGTGTTCCTGAAATGACAGAGCTGAGAGTGTCTGTCTATTTTAACTTGATGACAACTTCTTACTTATTCTGAAAGCGAAACGTTTATCAATACATGTACTTCGAAACAGGATAAAATAAACCTTCTATACACTACCGACATTACAGAGCATGACGAAGAGGTTTCGAGAAAGGCCAGGCAAGCAATGGCAGGAAACAGAAGAGAAGAATACGTGAAAAGCAGAAATGAGACACAATCTAATCTGAAGGTGGCAAAGTGAGAAGAAAACAAAGCCCAAACCAAGCAGGAAACTCACTGACATTTATATAGGATTGCAGCTTTATCAAATTTAGGCAAAAGCTTGACAAAGATATGTGACAAAGATAAATCATCACAAATCACCCTGGATATTCACGCTCTATGGTACAAGCTGTTGGGAGAAGCAGAAGCAGATGGGTCACACAACAACAGAGGAGCACATGCTAGAAAGAAGTAGCACCTACTCAACATGGGATCGAATTGGACTTCTTTTGCCTCACAGATAAACTGAGATATAAGGGAATTTGGAAATGCACACAGTTCGATCAGTATATTTCACAGGTCTCAGATCAGATTCCAGTTATTAAGGCCATTTAGAGCTTTTTTTCCAGTACAAATTTCTGATCTAGAACCTAATTTTTCTTATTGCCATCATAACCAGAACTAAAAAGCTCAATGTGGTTTGCAGAAAACAAGACCAACAACTAGAATTGCACTAAACTCAAAATACACCAGTGATTGTCTAAATGCTGCCATGACCCAGATCACTTGTTTGGTAGAAACATGACATTTAAAGTTATGCAAACAAACCGTGCTATTCGAGCGACTGCGCCCGAATTTATCTTGGTCTAATCAAACCTGTCAACTGGAAAGACACATTTCAAGCACTGTAGAGGTAGACATGTTCATTGTATCTGTTTAGAACAATCAACATAAACATCACACCCAAAACCATGTTGGATTCTGGACGGCAAACACAAAGAAAATCCACCAAGCCACAGGGACTTCATGCCAACTTGACCCAGAAGGAGATTCCAACCAACAACCTTGTTGCTCTTGACCACTGCACCATCATGCTGCCCCTATAAAAATGCATCATGTACTCGAAGAATACAGAACTAACTCAATGAAACTACTGCATGGATTACAGGAAGATTTCTCATCTATACAAGCAGAAGGTTCCTCTTAGCAATTGTGCAACTTTCCATTTACTGCTTGTAAAACTTCCCTATTGGCCTAACGTTGACTTTCACAAGCTGTCACAACCCAATGCAGAGGCGTTTTCTTCTTTCATAAAAGCTTTAAAAACATTAATAGAAACCATAATCCTGCAAAGCATAAGTGGGTATAGAAAATCCATGGTTGGACATCCCATTGAAAGTATAACTGGCATCTACAAAAAGTGGCAAATGTTGCTGATCTGATTTTCTGTTTCACTCTAAAAGGCAGCTCTTTACAAAAAAAAAGGTTAATTTCTCTATATCTGATCAGCAATGGGATAAAAAGATGGGCTGCTTCTCAGAAAGAATCAAGTTGTGATAGAATATTCAGTGTTTTGAGCAGTACTCAAAAAGCATGGAGTGTAAGGCGAAACTTTAGACCACCTGTATGCTCTGAGTAGGACAAAAGATCGTAGATAAAAAGCTATTTGACCTCCCTACAGCTCTACAACCAGCAGCCAAACATTTTTCAGAAAAGGCTAACAAAAGACAATGCTAACGTCGATTCACTGCTTGCATTAAGGCATGCGTCATAAAAATTAGACGAATGTCCAGGAAATGTTATGGCTGATCTCAAGATGGAGGCCATTATTCAAACACAATGACCGAGTGGCTTTGACTTAAGGCAAAGGCATGACAGGGATCATTTAGCAATGACTGATGGGACGTTTCTGACATCTTAATGCAGGGGGAGGCAACAACGCAGCTTTGAGTAGACATTTTAAAATGGTCATGATCACTCTGACCTATTTAATTAGGCGATGTCAAATTAACTTTGAAATGCAAAAAAAATAAAGTAGTAAAATCATTTCATATCATTGAACATTAAGAGCTCTCACCCTCAGTGACCCTGGAAATTTTACTTGAAAGTTTCATCTCATACAGTTTTATTTTAATTTATTTTTACATATTATTCAAAAAGTCCAATTAAACTGTATACAAGCTGATTTGGAATGTGAACTATAAAAATTTAAAGTAGCTAAAGAGAGCTGAGCCTATAAAACAACACAGAGGCACCTTAGTAATGCATAAATATGCATCTAATATCCCTCAATGAGTCATCTTCAGGGCCCAGATGGTGGCACTGTGTAATTCAATTGCCAAACCTTTGCCATCATTGTATTGTGTTGCATTAGTCATCACTTTCCACGTTTTAAAGTTGGAAATGCTGAGAGGATTTCAGGTGCAGGCCACAGAGCAACCCTTTTGGGTCTAAATTTTCTAATTTCATTGACATTATGACACCCACAGACCCCACCTGCTGCTCGGCAGCTTGCAGGCATGAATAAATCAAAGGCAATTGTCTCTAATGGAGAATGGAGCGTGTAAAAAACAATATTTTTGCTTTAATTAAAAAACATGGAAAAACAAAAGAATTATATGAGGGCAATAAAAGCCTGTACTCCAGACGGAAATGCAGAGATACAAGGGAAGCTTTGAAACTGTTGGTATGTGACTCATACAAGTAGGAAAGAAATGCCTGACAGACATGTCAGATCAGTCTTACATTATAAGCCGACCTGCGATGTATGAAAGTTACATCTAGTCAAGTGTCCTTAAATATCACAAAGCTTCATACTGTAATATTTTAAATAAAAATGAATTGTTAAATTATTGTTATATTATCATATATATGTGTATATCACATATATGTATATATGTTCTAGAATTGCGCCGCTCAAGGTGGCAGCAGGTTGGAGTAGCTCTGTTACTTTTGATTCTGATTTATTCTTTTTTGGGAACTATTCCTCTTGTGGTGGATACAGTTGATTTTTTTTGGACGACTGT
>JAHUTJ010008868.1:16242-28948 GCA_036250325.1 Characodon lateralis | reverse complement strand
ATGTAGAGACAGTGGACAGTCACTGGCGTTGACTTTGCAGCAATCCCTCATACTGAGCATGCATGTAGCGACAGTGGAGAGGAAAAACTCCCTTTTAACAGGAAGAAACCTCCAGCAGAACCAGGCTGTGTGCGTTATAAATAAAATGTATTATTATTATTACTGTATCAAAATGAGAACTGAGTGGTGTGGCGATGCAGCCATCATGGGTTCGAGTCCTGGCCCTTTGACCTTTGTTGTATGTCTTCCCCTCTCTCTCTACCCAATTTCCTGTTGATGTTATGATTTGGGGTTGTTTGGTTTTTGGTTTCGAGTTTTTTATTTATATGTTTTTCACAGTTGAAGTTTTGAATCGTTCTTCTGTTTATTATTATTATTATTATTATTCTTGTTAGATTTTTGAATCACGTTTCTGTTTGTTTTCGTGGTCATGCTTTAGTTTTTGTATTCATGTTTTGCTAAGTTGTTTTCTTGGATTGGGCTGCTGGTTATGCTTTGGTTTCATGTTTTTCTAGTTTGATTTCTATTAGTTTGTATCATCTGTGGGTGAAATTTGGTTGATTAAATCTTTTTTTTTCACTTACCATTACGCTGCCTTCTCGTCTGCATTCTGGGGTCCTATTTTGTAAGCCTTAACAGTTGGTCAACATACAAACAGCCACAATGAATGAAATTACTTTTGAAAAAGCAATGGTCTTCATACAAAACAGTGTTTTCCATCATATTCATCCTACCACTCTACATAACTTCAAAGAAAACAGAGTTATGAGAGAGCACCCTATCTAAATCTTTCTTAGAGGGACTTGTTGGTACTTTGAAATCCACTACACACATCACTAAAACACTATTTAGGAGATGTATTTAACTAAGTAGCAGATTTTGGATAAAATTAGGAAAAACAGTTGAACATACTAAAATATTAAACTAAAGCTCAAATGCAAATTGTGCAATACTCTAAATTTCAAGGTGTTAACAGATAAGATTGAGGTTCAAGAACAGATTAATAATAAGCTTTTGATTTCTTAAAAATAAATGAACCTGGAGTTTGGAGCAAATTCATTTTACCTGATAACTGTGCAGCGAAGTAAATTCATCAAACTGGACATTTAATAGTTGTTACCTCAGTATTAAAAGGTATCTTTAGCGCAAAGAGCAGGAATGACATTTTTGATTTTTTTCTCTTAGACTAGGTTGCCGCTGAAACCAAAGATTAAGGCCAGCAGATACCCACTGATGGCATGGAAGGCAGTTTGATGCATATATTTTTTATTAAATTTAATGTCTTTTACCAACAGTCTTTTACTGTTGTTGACAGGAACACTGACATTCACTTGAAGTAACTTCCAATGTTACACTCAGCAAATATCAAACTCTGTGAAAGCAAGGCAGGAAAACCTCTTACTTATAAGCCCTGAAATTCTTTGCAGTCTCATTCAGGGTGAACCATGTTTGACTCCACATCTGCATGGACGGGTAAGGAAAGTGGATGAATAGATGATGGAAATCTTTGCAATGAGAAGCTATTTTTCCTCATTTGTAGGAGCTTGATTATTTTTCATTACTGGTCTGTCAGCTCTCCTCGTCAAATCTTCTTGTCTCACAATCACAAAGCTCTTCAGTCTCTGCTGTCAGCACACTCGGCAAACAAACTCCAACTCTGTTTACAGACCAGAGTCTGTATCATTGTGGCATTAATCTTCTTATTCATTCACTCTAAAATGAAATACTCAAAAATTCTGCAACACACAGTTTCACAGTCTTACTCTTTGGCGCAGATCATTATGGTTGAGCTTTGAATTTTTTGTTTATTTAAAAGCCCCTCTTACCATCATCTTCACTTTGTGTGATGGCACAAGCTCAGGTCCTTGTTCACATGTATGTCATGAAGCTGGATTAGTCATCTTCCTTATTACCTCACTTACTATCTCCAATCAGACATTGGGAAATAACTTTTGACACCACACATGAGTTTACATGCTTCCAAGTGATTAACTCCACTAATTGAGATATACTGTGGTAGTCTGCTTATTACAATCAGTTCAGTGCATCATTAATTATTTTTCAACATTTCATGCATTTGCATCTGAGCAGGTGTCAAAGGGTTCTTTAGCATTCAGACCCCTGCCGTTTTTGTAATTTTGGCCACTTCATCAGATTAACACCTGTGGTGTCAGGTGAATGCAACTGAGGAGCAAATTACCAGCTGATAGAACAGAAAACCATAGGGAGTCACTGCATCACACACAGTTTAGATGAAATAATAATGCACCAGATTATTCATCATTTTTACCTAGATAACTGTTTTGTATGCATGAAAGCTGATATCTGCATTGTTTATAGCAACAATGCAGGTGCTCATTCGTAACAGTCTCACCTATATTCAGTTTTTTTTTTCTCTAAACTTCTTTATTGATCCCCCCCAGTGTGATTCAACCAGTGATCAGAAACAGAACAAATATGAACAAAAAAGGCCAACTTAATCACTCAGCCACCACCAATTCCTCTGCCAAAACCTGAAGTACATAAACAGAATAACAATAATCACATAAAAAAGAAAAGAAACAGAAATAAAAAGGAGAGAGGGAGGGAGCCAATCAGTTAGGTCTATCTGTTTTTTTTTTTTTTTTAATCTTTCTTTGTATGTAAAGCTCGTTGGCTTTGTTCTTGGGTTAGTCTGTGGTTATGGAGTTTTGACGAAAATTCAACTTGGAAGAATCACCTCCATCTCCAGCTCCATCTAATTACTCCACCACGTTCTCCGCTTCAACCAATGAGCTCCTGATCTACATTCCTCTTCAGCCAATCATCCCTCCAGACTTTGCTTTAAAAAACCTTCATACGCAGAATCTCCTGATCTTCAGCTGAGCTTCGACCTCCTCCACCCCATTTCCACCATCAGGCTTCAAGCTCCTTTCGACTCCCTTATCTTCTCAAGCCGGGGGGAAGACTTCTCTAATTCTTAACCTAAGATGTGTATTCAAGCTCATGTCATTATCAGCATCCATGTCTTCCACCAGGGAAGAAATCAGACATCAGACATCAGCTAATAAACTCCTCTAATTGCCATCTCTGCGTTTCTCTCATTTCTGAGTCTTTCCAGGTTGAATTATTTCCACAAAATTAAATAGCTTTCTTTTATTTTGCTTATTGCTTGCTTGACTCTGGACTACATTTAAGTTCTGGGTCATACTCCTCTACTCCCTTATTTAGTGAAAATATCAGAAAATTACATTATAAAACAAGACCTCTGCCCCCCAACATAGAGTCACTGATGCCTGGGCTAAGACACACCTCTGGTGAAAAGAATTCATAAGAATTTGTCTGTAAATTTTTCTGTAAAAATGCCAACACACACAGGCAGACAGACAAACAAGCTCAACTGAAATCATTACCTCCTCGGTGGAGATAATAATGCTCTCCAGACTGAAGTCCAGATGTGCTGCACCCCTACACAAAGAGATAGAAATGGATTGTTTGAGGGAATGTTAAAAAAGTGAAACAGAAAATATTGGAAGTCAGACTGAGCTTGTTGAGGAGAAACATACAACTGGGACTGAGGTCTTTAAAAAGCCTTTCCTATAAAAGTGGGGTTTTAGATTTAGGTGGAGATAATCCCAGATGGTTGGCGCTAAAACTGCAAAAAGTACTATAGCACACGATGTGTGTGCTGCCGTGAGGGATCGATACAAGGCTGAGCTGAGGACATGAGTGGGCCTTAAAGTAAAAAGCAAAGGCATCCGATCAGGGTAGAATAAGAAGAAAGTCATGCTTCATATGATCAAATGGATCTGAAGCATTCTGAAAGTATATACGGAAGACCAAACCTACAGCTGAAAGCAGATATTTATATGTAATGCATAAAGAGTCAGTTATTAAATCAAATAAGAGTTGGCACGGTCCACCTTAGAGAGGTCGGAATTTCTTCTATAAGACTCTTCCACAGTTATTTGCAATGCATTAATGTAAATATATATGAATACAGGTATATGGAACATGCAAATGTTTTACACAATCCATCTTGATATTTTAACCTCTTTTAGGGGTGCCAAACCCCCTTTCTCTTCTGGTGAAGACTCACAGATTGTAGCATATTCTTGCTGTGTCCAGATATATATGACACTATTATGTCTAAATTTGGTTGGAAAATGTGACGATGTTGCCATGATGAAGATTAACATTAAAACTTTAGCTTTATGCTGTTGACAGTAGTTCAGTGTTAAAAGACTGCTAGTCTTTATGTTATGTGGTATGTGCTATTTTCCATATTTGCAACTCAAAATCAAATGTGTTATATGAAGCAGAAGAGAAAATAGTAATTAAATATACACAAAAAATGTTCAAAGAAGTTGGGAAATAATTCTGATTTAATATATTTTAATGGAAGTTATTTAAACAAACATTTTGTTATTACACAATCCTGCCTGCTATTTTCTGCTTTCAGGCCATTTTTCCTTCCTGCACTCCTACATATGAGATCTGATTGACTTAATAGCTTATTCACTTGAAGTGATTACAGCTTTATCAACCTCCTGCAGGTGTATTACACGGTCATTTTGTGCTAGTAAAGAGGCAGTGCTAAGTTATTTGTAAAAATAGAATATATTATTGGAAATCAACCCATGTTAAATTTTGCCTTTTTTTGCCAACATGTTTTACATTTTTCCTAAAAATACTTTGAGAGATGTGATTTAGCTATTTCAGTTTCCCCAAAATATCAAGAAGGAGAAAGAAGGACCAATTTAATCAGTCATTAAAGTGTATAACAGAATATATCTGCTCTGAATTCAGAAACCTACTAACTTGTCTGACCTACATCAACTTCTACATTTTGTTTAGCATTTGTCATAAAGATGTCTTCTGCCAAAGATGTGTTTTACTGCTCTTTAACATGCTGCTTACTGTTTGACATAGTTCCAGTTCTGGTAAACTTTTCAATTATTGCTCTAACGGTAAATTGTTTTTACTCTGTGAAGTCAAATCTGGTTTTTATTCAATCAAAGCTTTTGACTTCAGACAAGCTGCAGTTAAAAGGGACCTATTTCACACAGCCTCCTATACAAACCCAAAAAACAATTGCAAAACAAGAGCACACTCACACCACCCTTCATATCCCCCAGCCTCTGATCGGCTACATCGTGTACTCCCATGTGCAGCTCTCCCCGCTAAATTTAGACAAAAAAAACTCTGAATTTTATCTTTGCCTCTTGCATAAAATTGCCTATCATGTATGTATTAGAAAAAGCTTCAGAAGTGAAGGTGGTAGACAAATAGGCAACAGTGAATGACAGGGGCCTATAGGGAGTTTTATTAAGTTGTCGGAAAATGAAAAGACAAGGATGTGTATTTCATATGACCTTGGTCAGACAGCTCAGAATGAGTATACTCGAAACATTTCCTATAAAAGTTAAGGTGAATTAACATACATATTATGCCAGAAAATAAAATAAAACTTATAGCCAGATTGCCAAAGCTATTGGCAGGTGCTCAGTGTATGCCTGATCTTATTCTGAAACTAGATGAAGAGGCAGATCTGCCCCGGCAATATGACAACAATGTCAAAAGATTCTCTTCTTACTGATGCAGTTAGCCTACATGAGACATTCTGTATTTATTTAGGTGAAAGTACTCCTATATTGATGTATATTCATATATATTTTAGCCAGAGCACATAGCTTCAATGACCAGAACAGTTTGCATTACATTGCTTGAAAAAATGCTATCTGTTGAAAGCTGACAAGAAGAAATGGTAAATCGACTGAACTTATACAGCAGTTTTCCAGTCATACTGACCACTCAAAGCACTTTACACTACAGCCACACTCATAAACACACATTCATGCACCAATACGCAGCTCAGTAGGCACCTTGAGGTTAAGTGCCTTGCCCAGGGGCACATCAACATGTAGCAGGAGGAAGTTGGAGTTGAACCCACATCCTTAAGATTTCAAGGCAACTATTCTCCACACTGAGCCACTGTCACAGAAGCAATCTGTGGCACTGCTGAGTTTACAAAAATTGGGTCAGAGAGGGTAGAACCCATCCTCTCTTCCTCTCTTCTAGTCTGGTCTGCCTAATAATTTTGTAAAAAGATTGCTGTGACGACATTAGAGATGGCACCTGTGCATGTGGCATGCTGTCTGTTATTCTTAAATTGCTGTTCTTATTGAGTGTCATACGAAGTGTCAACTCACTACTGACACATACTTCTGGAGCTTTGTCTCTCTGCTGTAAAATGTGTGGAGGTCTACAGCACAGTGCGTGACCCCAACCCAAATTTTTTTTGCTGGTCCAACATATATTGTTTCCTCACCTTTTCACATTATGCTGCTCATGGAACCTGTTGGCTCCTGTCTGGTAAGTGTTTTTGGCACAGATCGGGTGAGGTCACCTCAGCTCTCTGGCCCATTACACCTGCAGTGACAAGGCAAAAACAGAGCTCGCTGCCTCTGTGTGCACTGCCCCTGCCATTGCTGTTTTAAATTTGGCAACCATCAGGTTGGGACTTCTTTTGTTTGATGTTAAGTCTCTTAATAATCTTAATAGTTTCTTAATAGTCTCTTAATAGTTTCAGAGGTGAGCTTTTGCAGTTGCAGCTCTAGAACAGTGGAATGCTTTGATCTTGCTTGTTAAACAGAGACCTTACTTTCTGTTTTTCAGGCTCAATGAAAAATACATTTTCACTGACTGGCTTTAGACCAAGTGTGAGAATTTTGACTGTGGCATCGTTTTTATTTACTCTTATCCCTACTTGTTTTAATTGCTGTATACACTTTTCTTATTGTTTTGTTCTTCTGTGTGTCTGTGTACCTTTTAGCCTCCAGCCTTTGTATTACTCTTATCTTTAGTTTTATAGTAAGTAACTTTGGTCAGTCTTGTTGTTTTTAAAGTGAGGCATACATAAAGTTAAATGGTAAATGAACTGTTAAACTAGTGTTTAAAATCTTTTTAAAATACAGAATATAACATTATAACTGTGAAATGTTCCAACAGATGCCTCACATGCAGAAGTTATTGAACAGAAGTCAAATAAACTTAGATCTGTTTGCATTGGGATGCAGGAGGTGGCGAGCAAAAAGATACCCAAGTCTTTTATTATTTTAATGAAATTAAGGGGATAGAATTGTGTAGTTGTCTTTTTCTTTTTCTGATATAATTACAAGTTAGTGCATCACTTTTACATAGAGCTTGTATCATAATTTTAAATCTAATAAAACTTTTAACTTCTTTTTATTATTTTTATTTACATATAAATGAGTTAAATAGGTGCGTTTCCACTGTCTTTTACAATTTGCAGAATCTGTTTTTAATTTGGAAATGCCATTCCAATGTGATCCCTCTAGTTAGATGTTTTTAATGTTTTAATTAATGCCTCATAACCAGGAGGTTTCTGTTAATTTAAGTAATAAAAACATTCAAACATTTTTTCAATCTGTCTTTTCATCTACTGTCTGTGGTTGAAGAGAGTAAAGTAGGTGAAAATGCCTCCTATCTGCTGGATTTGATGGGCATGTTTGAGTCTCAGGTGCAAAAAAAGCAAATAGCACATGCAAAGCAGACCAAAAATTGAGAAGATTGCACTGCTTTGTGAATTCCCCTCTCAGATTTTTATAGACCTGCTGTTGCTTGGTGATGATCAGTTAATCAAATGTGCTTAATTACACCCTTGCTTCTTACAGAAGCTTTAAAGGGGGAACTTGGATTTTTACTGCTGCCATTTTAATGAAACACTTCCCTCTATTCTCTTAACAGCTTCTGCCTTTTTTAGTGAAAGTGCCACCTGATAACCCCTGGAGTACAAGAGAACACACAGAAAACGTCCACCAGCATTTACCGAGTTGATTACTTTGCTGGCAGTTCTGATCTCAAAATACTTACATTTCCCCCGTTGGCAGTTCAGACACGGAAAGGTTTTACTGTATCCTCTTCCAGGCAGAATGCTGAATCCAGTGTTAAATGCCATGGTCAAGACTGTTAACACGGTGCCCTGCAAATAGGTATGCTAACGACACCTCCAGTTGCTGGGTAATAAAACCAGCCAAAAATCATAACTCCCCCAAAACGTATGAGTTCTTTAAACCTTTGGCTTCGCTTATGTTTAAGATTTTAGAGGCCTCACTGATAAATGAATGTCTGAACTTTACAACTTATAACCAAAATGTCATATTTCCTACTCATAAACACCCCTCTCAAAGAAGAAATGGACACATTTCCTAATGTATGCCTTGGAACAAATTTTGTATAAAAAAGATCAAAACTAAGGTTAGAGAAGATTAACGACTGACCTAGATGTTTTAGAAATATGAATGACCATTCTCACCAAACTTTAATTTGTTTTTAATGAGTTGATGAAATCTTTATTTTAAACATGTCAACAGAAACAAAATAAAAAAAAATAAGAATCAAACAAAAAATAGAGCTTTTGTTTTTGGTTCAGAAAGGAGCAGGAAGAAGCCAATGCTTTTTAAATTCTACTCCCCGCCCATTTGACTCATATACAATATGCATTTCAGTCTAGAATCAAAATTCTTTACACATTTTATTTATATCTATAATTTGTCCCAAATTAAATTACCCAGTCTGCACTATCCACAAATGTGTCTATGCATGCCAAATAATTCATTGTTTTACAGTCTACATCATCTAGACCTATAATTATGGACAGTGTTGTAATAGACATTAATACTATTATATTGATCATCAACCAAACAACCAAATACTATCCAACCTTTTTTTTCATTGCATATAATCTGTTATATAGACTATGCATCATATGCACCCATGTTCAATGGTAATCATGTTTTGAAAGGGGCTTATAACCTTTCTTGTATTGATGCTGAGTAATGACGCTAGTAAAGATATGGCAAGGGTTTACTTATTTTCTCCATTTTAGAATTGTGTTTGTATAAGAAATTATGGCATTTGTTTTTTGTTTTTTTTACTTAAATTTAGATTTAAATATATTTATCTCTTGATTATTTTTTATTGTCTCCTGATATGCAAAACCCTTGAAGTGAAAGAAATGGTAAATGACCTGCACTTATATAGCACTTTATCAAGTCTGAGAACTCCAAAGCACTTTATACTACAATCATCCACCCATTCACACACTGACAGTGGTAGATTACATTGTAGCCACAGCTGCCCTGGGGCACACTGATGGAAGTGAGGCTGCCATACAATCAACGCCACCTGGCCTTCTGACCACCATCAGCAGGCAAGGCGGGTGAAGTGTCTTGCCCAAGGACAAAACGACTGAGAGAGACAGACCAGGGGATCGAACCAGCAACCCACCCAATACAGGACAAACCCCTACCACCTGAGCCACAGCCATATATATCCTAATAATAATAAAATAATAAATAATAATAAAGTGAAGAAGGTATGAGCTTGTTTGCTGCTTGTTTTATTTAAAAATTCATCCCTGTAGAGTTCTGCCTCCCCAAAAGAACAAACTGACTTTGTAGAGAGATCAACATACTGAGCAGGAGCAATCTCAAGTTTTCACACACACACACACACACACACACACACACACACACACACACACACACACACACACACACTTCATACTGGACCATATGTTTTTCATTAAGTCAAGCCACTCACTGATGAGCCTGCAGCTATCCAGTTACCTCCACCATCACCTGCTGTTTTAATGGGACTCTGTGGGTGAGAAGAGGATGAAAGTAAAAAAGGATGATCTTTGGGTTGAGATGAGGTGAGGAAAGTGAGGGAGGGACGGATTAATTCTCTCTGGGAGGCAACCTTGAATGTGTTGAGAATGAACATCTACCAACATATTAAAGGCAGTTTTTTTTAATTGTCGCCTTATTAGGTTATAGGGTTAAAATAAATAATACAGCTACAGAAACACTGGAAGGTTTGTTTTAGGGCAATATAAATAATTTAATAAGTGTTTCAAATAAACTCAAACAATAGCCATCAAACACAACAGTGCAGAAATCAGAAAAAGAGGAATTTAACACAGATGAGCAAATTACCGAGGACCACATCATCCACCCTTCATTAAATGCATTAATGATAGAGTTCATCATATGAACTGTTTGTCCGTTAATAATTCCTTCTGTATAAAACTAATGAAAAACCCAGCTCTCACTTTAGACCACACCTTGAGCCAGAGTGGTTTTCCTTTATAAACAACCTGTTCATCTATTAATCTAACATCTCCAATGCTGACAACTTGTGACTCTTGTTGAACTGTTAACATTTCTAATGGTGTCATCTTGCTCTCTAATGTCACCTGGTAAACAACCTGCAGGCTGTGAAATCTTCCACATGAGTGGGAAAGGGGTGCAAGACATACCCTTCAAGTGCTAAGAGAAACTACGTTTTCAGCTAATTACATGCAAATGGGCAATTGGCATGACTGTTTAGATAGTTTCATTCTCTAAATTGCCCTTAGGAGTGAGTGTGTGAATGCATGGTTATTTGGGATGGATGGATGGATGGATGGATGGATGGATGGATGGATGGATGGATGGATGGATTTTCTTACAACAGCTGTTATTTTTATTTATTAATGTTTGCAATCCCACCTATTTTAAACTGGAAATCCCTACTGAAATTTGAAGGCTATTACCTCCATCAGCCACCAGGCAAGAGGTCAAACTGGAGAGTTTTTACTCTATCAGCTTTAAGTTAAATTACCTTCTGTCTCACAAAGTTTTGAAGCTGACTCACACTCATGATAAAAGACGCGTCATCTCCAACAGGCTGTCTGCTTTTGATAATGATCATCAGCAGCATAAGGACTGCAAGCACAAGTGAGGATTTGTTTAAATTATTCCCCTGTTTTGTTCTGATCACGTAGTTTAATGTTGTGCAAGTGTATAAACAGGATAAAGACATTACAGCTTGAACAGTAAACTTTAATCCTGATAACTTGAGATAAATCCCTCATATGGATGTGGTTGGGTAAGAAAAAGTTAATTACCAATGACCTTCTGTTGTCATTTAAGGTAAACTAACACAATGTGAACATGGGCAGAAAGGGAGAAGTGTTTTTTGTTTTTCTTTTTTTGACAATTTTTATGGTGGAACACCTTTCCTTTTTGCAAAATCTCCTATGCCTCTTTTCCATGGGCTATACTTTGGCCGGTTCCACTTCACTCAGCCCATTCTGCAACTGTTTCCATTACTGGCTTTTCTGACCCAATACCTGCTTTCTTAGGTACCTGCTCCTCAACAGGTCCAATTGAGGCTAAGGAGGGCCGAAATGTGATGTGACCACACTGCTGTTCACCTGACTACGCCTATGGCTATGACCGTTTTTAGCCGTAAGTCAGCAAAAGGAAAAAGTGTTCGCCAAGGTAGCAGAGAATAACAAGACACAGATTTTAACACACACCGCAATGCAAGGAAAAGCTAAAAAAAACTCAAGAGCAACTACAAACATATCAAGGACTACAATGGCAGGAGTGGGTCATACTGAAAGCTGTGTTCGAAATCACAGTTGGACGACGTTATGTGCGACATTGAATGTTTATTTCACTTTGCATTTTAGTACTTGAAACTTATTTCATGTTTAGTAGGCTCACATTGAACAATAAGGGTTAATAGCGGCACAGCGCACAACGCTGTTGGCTTCAAGCCATAATTCCAGCCCATAGTGAATCAATGGAAAAACTGAAGTGTTTAAATTGAAATATATTTCATACATTGCCCATCCCTGCTTAAATTAGCGTTTTGCATCTTTAAGAAAACCTGTTAAAAGCAATGAATCACTCTACTTTGCTTTGCAATTTTCAGTGGAGCATTTATACATTTGAAACCAAATTTTTACATACACCGCCAATTGAAGTCTTTGTCCCAGAGAGCATTTGCAAACTGACTCTTTTGTGTTGCTATTGGAGTAATAGGTCTTCTTTCTTTCTGAGTGGTATTTCAGTGCTGTCAATACAGGACTTTAGTCAGCATCTTCACAAGGTCTATCTTTTGTTCTGTGGTTGATTTACACATTGTGCACAAAAAATGCCCTTTTTATGGGCAACAAAAACCACCTTTGTCCTGAACGTTGACAGACATTCCAGTGGTGTTTCTACTTGCATATGATTGCGTCTGGCATCTGGAAAGGACGAGCCAGACCTGTGGAGGTCCACAATTCTTTCTGACATCTTGGTTGATTTCTTTTTATTTTCCTAGTGGTGTCACACAGGAAAGATGTGTTTTAGCTTTAATGTTGTGAATTAACCTATCAGAAGCTTAAAAAGATTGGACATCAACATCTGTGCTTTGACAATTTCCTAGTGGCATTGTCATCTTAGTGTATGTAACCAAATCACTTGAAGAAACTAAAAAAAGCAATAAGAAATAGTTGTTCTAAAAAAAGGTTTGTGTCTTTGTATATAGTAGTGTATGGAAATATCTGGTTTAATTTGTATTTCATTTGTATTTCAATTTTTTAATCTATTTTATAAATTAGGTACAGAAATGACACAAAAGACCGGCAAAGCAGGGAGCAATTAACACAGCTTTGCAAATTTGTCCCAGATGCTTAGGTCATCAAGAACTGAACGTCAATAAAGTGTGGTTGTGGAGTAGGACACAGACGCAGACGGGATGAGGACAGGAAACTCACAAATACACAAGAAGAACAGGAAACTCAGGAGAACCGGACAAGGAACACAGCTGAGTCAAAGGCATGAAGTCAGGGAGTAAAATGAGAGGATCCAGTGGAGAATAATGA
>JAHUTJ010008868.1:0-16142 GCA_036250325.1 Characodon lateralis | reverse complement strand
ATGAGGACAGGAAACTCACAAATACACAAGAAGAACAGGAAACTCAGGAGAACCGGACAAGGAACACAGCTGAGTCAAAGGCATGAAGTCAGGGAGTAAAATGAGAGGATCCAGTGGAGAATAATGAGAACTGGTAAGAATATATACTACAGGACAAGCGAAGAATGGCGTAGGAGTGAGTAATCAGGAGGATATGTGGACCAGCTGAGGCAGAAGGCAAGTAGGGAGGCTTGGCAGGGAGACTAAGGCAACCTTCACACTGCAGGTCTTGATGCTCAATTTCAATTTTTTGCTGAAATCCATTTTTTTTTGCATGGTTGTTCAAACTACTAATTAAATGCGACCATCATCAGACTTCACTCTGAACGATTCATGACCCCAAAGCGACCTGCATGCACAGAAGGAGAATGTAGACATCACACAGCAGCACACTGTTTATGTAAGTAATAATATATAAGAGCCAACAATATTCTGACCACATCATAACAAGCCAAAGAAAGGCAAGAAAAAAGGGAGCATAACTACTTACAATGGCCTTTTGTGGAGCCAAGAGTGCTGCATCTGTAGAGAAGTCTGTGTGGATGTGTTGTCGGAGCCAGGACAGTGATGTAAAAGTCAGGTGGAATATGGTGTGACCGTTAGACTGCGGACGCCTTGAAAAGTACCAGATCTATATTTAATTTAGTACCACATAAAAAAGTGGCACAATTAAGATTTTTTTGGAGATGAAAAGATCGGAATTGGGCCGTACCAACTGCCATGAAAAAGTTGGATATGGGTTGCATATGGGGAAAAAGGTTGGATTTGAGCTGCATTTGCCTGCTGTGTGAACGTAGCCTAATAATCCAGAACAAAGCTGAACAGACACACAAAGAAACCCATTGAGCATCTGATGGGAAATAACACCAAGGATCAAAACACTGAATTTCGCAGGTTTCAAAAATAAGAATCTTTTTTTTTTATTTCAGCTTTCAAAATTGAAAATATTCATCTTTGATTGTTTAATATGGTTTAATTTGCAGTGTTTTGGGGGATTTTAATGTCAGTGAAAAGCCTCAGATTTTAGGATCTAAAGACTGGCTGCTCAGCTGCCAATTTAAACCAACTCCGAAAGGACTGATAGGTTTGGATAAGACTACTGTTCTTCTACTCTATTTGTGCTTTCAATGGACGGTAAGATTCCTTTTTTTGTCCTTTTGTCAGTAATTACAAGATGTTGGTGGTACTTCTGGAATTCTTATGACATGTCTGAAAATGGCTGACAAAGGTTTAGATTTAAGTTGATAACTCCCATTTGGTGACTGAAAAGTTATTAAAGTATTTTTCTGAGTACTCTGATGTCTTAAAAGGCAGCACTTTGCATCAACATCTAGCACTCATTCACCTTTTGATTTTTATCTGATGGATTATCAGAATCAGAATCAGAATCAGATCTGCGGATGCTGTGAATTAAGTTTGACTTCATAAAGTATTCTGTGTTGTGAAACCAGACCAACAGGAGAAGCTAGCACCATCTGTTCTGAAAGACAGAGACTTGTCTATCGCTACTGTGTACATGAATCTGGTTTAATAGTTTGCAGCATTCATAGCTTCAGTGGCCAAGCACAGTGATTAAGCAAAACAGGTGAAGATAAGACAGTAAAAAAAAGACACTTGTTCCTTAGATTGTAAAGTAAACGCACCACAGAAAAGCATTTATGGCAGAGTAAAGGAAACAAACAAAAGTTAAAATGCTGCTTCTTACATCAGTAACATGTCTGCCAATGCTGTGTATTGTCTTGCTATTTCATTAATTTAGGTGCTGATTAAAATCAGCATCTATAAGAAATTTGACTTCTAAAAGTATTTTACAAGTGATGTCTGAAAGATCTCAGTCCCGTATTAGCTCATAACTCTGCAGAGCACCAAATTAAATTGAATGCACCTGACAGCCTAAAGGTCCTGATGTCCATAGAAACTCATTGTGGAACACCCCAAATGTTTCTGACCAGCCAAAAAAACAATCTCTTGCAATTATGCCCAAGAGATCCACAGCCGCAGAGATGCTGGCATCCTCTTATGGTATTAAAGTTCTGTGCAAACAGTCAGCAATTAATCTTACACACAGTCCAGATTCGTACAATAACATTGTCTTATTTACAACTGCTCAGTCACAGCTGTCTAAAAATACTATTTTTAAAGATTAAAGTTGCCCCCCCCATTTTCCTCCATCCTGTCAAATAAATATGCAGATGTACAATTTTTATATTTTCTTCTTAAGTCTCATTATATTTAGACAACTGCAATGTCACAACTTTCTGCAACCTATTCAACATTTATGCAACCAGTCTCTGATCTACATAATGAATCAATCAAGTCATTAATAAAATTGTGCCACAATAAACACAGCTTGCTTTCCTATCCTACATTATACGTTTACACTTACGTAAACCTGTGTACATGATCCGAGAGCTGGCGTGGGTTTTGAGTGTATCCTGCATTCATATCCAAATTGATGCATCCTGAAATGAGAGGGGAAAATGACCCATTTTCCTGGCGTATCTGATAAATCAGGGCCTTTATCCCTTCAGAGTGTATGAAAGGCTCATTATTAGAGTCATATAAAAATTTTAACAAAGGATTGAACAGATTCTACAGTACCCGGCACATTGCTCATATGTCAGTTTTTTGGAGATGATAACTGACAAAATATTCAGTTAAATCAGTTGTAAACCAATTGCAACATTGAAGTGGAAACGTATGTGTTTGATGATACCGCCTGGTTTATTGTCACATTTTACTTTATTTCCTTTTTTGGTGAAGATTTTACATCCATTCTATAATTATTTCAAGCAAGCTCAGTTTTATTGTTTCTTCTTCTAAGTTTTTATGTTTATTTTGTTTTTGGCAGTAAACATTTTACAATAAAGTTGTTGAGGACACACTGTGTAGCTTATTAATTATTGGAACTATTCTGGCTCCTAACTATAAACTTCAGCAGTGACTTACTTTCCATTTTTATATGCTATCCATTGCTCTGACCTAATTTAACAGCTAAAGTCTTGAAAGTTTCATGAAATGAACATGACAATGTTTCCTAGCTGCTCTCCCACATTCATTAATTCATTCCAAAAGTCTCACCACCATCTGCCCACGGCTCTAACTCTCAAACTGGGTGGCTCAGTCATGTCGGGTATTACAGCCTTTTAAGGAATCCTAATACAGTCCATATTCCCCTCACAAACATGGGACAACACGGGCAATAGCGGAACAGGCCCCGAAGCAGTGATGTGTTGCTTAAAGTAGCTGTCACGCTGATTTGCCGGTCTGGAATCAAGCCAGTGTGCTGCGTCACCAGTTCCGTTATTAGAGAGCAGATTCTGCAGCTGCCTCCAGGTGGGGAATAAGCTCCTTGAGTTCAATGAGGCATAGAAAGTCTTCAGCAAACTGATCCTGCTGACTGGTGCTTCTACGGACAGCCAAAAGGCAGCAACAGTGTTGATATAGCAAAACAGAGAAATACAACTTTCGCTATAAAACAATTAAAACTGTTTTTATTTCTAATATCAAGCAAATTTAGTATTTCTTTAATTTAAAATATCCAACTATTACAGTATTTCTTTCATTTAAAAATGAACTTTATTTTAGATTAAGGACAAATTTCTAATTTTATTGTTGGCTTAATGACTTGCCAAAGTTTCAGAGTTTTTATGCTCATTAGTAATTAAAGTTTATTTATAAATGAATTACAGAAACAATGTCACAAAGCGCTCTGCAACATAATTCACATTAAAGTTATACATAGTATAAAAACAAGAATAAAAAAGCACAATCGAATAATCACATAAAAGCCTGCTACAACAAAATGGTTTTCAGCTGTTTTTTAAAATGTCCACAAAGTCTGCTAAGCAAAGTTTCAGGGGCAAGCCTTTCAGCCACGGACTGAAAGAGTTGTCCTGTAGGTGAGAAAAAGTACTTTAAAACAAATTCTAAAATCCATTGTAAACCAGTGTAGAGAGTACAAGACTGGGATGATATGAGTATGTTTACTAGATTTAGTACAACGTTTGGCTGCTGTGTTCTCAATAGCAGAAACAACTAAAGAAGTTGTATAGCAATATTTTGAATTATGAACAATTTTCAGAAATCCATGCATTCACAGTTGCACCTTTAGCAACATTGCAATCTTAAACATCAAGGTGACTAGTTAGACAATATTAACTGGAACCAGTGCAGTAGATTGGTAAATATAGCATGCTGATCCAATGGTTTAATAGGTTTGCAACAGACCGATTTGTGAGAACTTGTCTCGTCTTTTCCCACCACTGGTTTCTGAGTTATCAGTTTCATCTACACTTCAGTGCCCAGTAGGGTGATTAATAGAGCTTGTGCACCACTAAAGGGGGGCATCCTGTATCCCAAATGTCACTTTAGACACAATAATAAACAGTTTTAATTATCTCTGTACTCAGTTATCTGTGTGCATCAATTAAAAGTCAAGTTTAAGGCTTTAATAACTTTCATTGCACACAAATTGTTCTCAGTTTTAATTATAAAACTGTTCTGGTTCCTGTTCCTGAGTCACTGAAAATATTTTTTACAAACCATAGATTTTGGGTTTTGTTCATGTCAGGGAAGTGGTCAACAAAAGCAGGCTACATAGGTTACAGAAAGATATGTCAATCTACTGCACCATAAATGCAGTCAATACTTGGTTGGGGTTTCTTTTACGTCAATTACTGCATCAATGTGGTGTGGCATGAAAGTGATCAGCCTTGTCTCTCTTGAGGTGTTAAGGAACCGCAGGTTGCTTTAATAGAATCCTTCAGCTTGTCTGCTCTGTTAGCTGTGGCGTCTCATCTTCATCTTGACCACATACCAAAGGTTCTCTAGTGGGTTAAGATTAGGTGAGTTGCTGACCAATAAGACACAGTAATATCATTGTCATTTAAAGAAGGTATTGGTACTGTATGCAGGTGCAAAGTCCTGGTGGAAAATGAATTCCACACCATCATAAAACATGCCAGCAGAGAGAAACATGAAGTGCTCTAAAAATTGCTCTGACTTTGTACTTTATAAAACAACATGGACCAACACTGGCAGATGACGTGATTCTCTAAATCATCACTTACTGTGGAAACTTCACACTAGACCTGAAGCACCATGGATTCTTTCCTTGACCACTCGTCCTCCAGACTCTGGAACTTTGATTTTCAAATAAAATGTAAAACGTACCTCATCTAAAAAGATGGCTCTGAAACACTGACAACAGCTCACCAATGAGACCAATGAGTACTTTTTGAAAATTACAACCTTTGCACTGGTAGTAAACATACGTGTTATTAACCACATATTTATGTAACAAAAATGTTCTTTATGGGTCTGATATAATATGCTGATTTTAAATGTTTTCATTAGCTGTAAGTAGAAAGTCATCAGAAGTAACATAAATAAGGGCTCAAAAACATCAGTCTGTGTAATCAATCTACTATATGTAATGTGTTTCATTAAGTGAATTGAGTTACTGAAATAAATAAACTTTTACATAATATTCTAATTTATTGAATATGACTGTAAATCTGTGTGCAATACATTTACATAAATATATAGTAGTTTCAGCTAAATTACTGAAGCAAATTAACTTCTAAATGTTGTGCAATGCTGATAATTAAAATGAAACCACTACATTGTGACTTGGATAGGGTCCAAAACCACAACGCCTTAGAAACATTTTTACAGAGCTCACATTTAAGACTGCAGATAAAATGGAGTTTAAATGAAAATTCAACATGGAAGACTCACCATCACCTCCAGCTTCGTCTAATTACTCCTCCATGCGGCTCTGCTCCACCAATCAGCGTCAAGTCTGCATTTCTCCCTGGCCAGTCATCCTTCAGAGTCTCCCACTGGGGTCCAAGCGCAAAAGAAATAAACATTCACTAATAAACTTTTCTAATTGCATCCCTGTCTTCTCTTTGTGAGTCTTTCCAGGTTGAAATGTGTTTGTTCTGGTTTTCATGACAAACCAAGGCCCTGTCTACAGTAAAGTGAATTAAAGTATTTTGCAAAACAGATATTTTCATTTTCTATTAAATAAAGATTTTTTTTTTTGAAAATGCTTTTTGAAGTTTTTAAAAATCTCTTTGTTTATTTTATGGTCTCTGGGTGAAAGATGGAAATTTTAAGAAGACATCAGAATGATGTCGCTCAATGATCAATGATGTTATTTCACGTATAGGATGCCCACTGTTGTTTTCTTTTTTTTTTTTTTTTTTTTTGTCTTTCAACAATCGTTTCTCAATAGTTTGTTTGCATTTTGGCTCACTCCTCCAAATAGAAGTGGCCTTATTGAGCCAAGTTTGTAGGACACCTTGCTCCCACACACCTTTTCCACTCTGAACTTTGTGATGGCCACTCCAAGACATAGACTTGGTTGTCTTTAAGTCACTTTGCAACTAATTAGAAGGTTTGCTTAGGGTCACTGACCATTTGCCTCTAAGCTCTAACTTACTTATATTTTGGGATGATACTTCATTATTTTCATAAAATGTTCTTTTCTCATGGGGCCATCTATTTTGTTCAGTGCACCAACTCTTATGCAACTTCAGGCTACCACCTATGTACTTTACAACTGGGATGGTGTTATCAGGCCTTCAGGCTTTCCTCCAAATGTAATGATGGTCATTATGGCCAAACATTTCAATTTTAGTTTCATCAGAGCATGGGAAATGTCTCCAAAAATTAAGGTATTCATCTGGATTTTATGCATTTGCTTTTGGGGACAATGGCTCCTTTTTCTTTGAATGGCCTTTTAGACTATGTTGGTACGGGACTCATTTTGCTGTGGAAAATGGCACTCTCTTACTAGCTTCAGCCAGTGTCTTTACAAGGTCTTTTCCTTCTGTTCTGGGGTTGATATGCACATTTCACACCACAACACATTCATCTCGGGGACACAAAGTCTGTCTCCTCCCCGAACAGTATGATGCTGAATATCCGCATGATGTTTATACTTACATAACAATTGTTTTAACAGATGACCAGGGCACCTTCAGGCATCTGAAATCACACCAAAGGATGAAGCAGACTTCTGCAGGTCCACAATTCTCTTCCTGACAACTTGTCTGATTTCTTTAAATTTTCTATAATGTCATGTGTTTGCAGCGTGTTTGAGTCGTATCCTAAAATACATCCTCAGGTACATCTCTATTTAAATCAAATGTTGGATTGGTACCTTTCAGAAGCTTATAAGGCTGTACATATTTATGGGCTCTAACAAATTGCTCACAAGCAGTTGTCTAATGTTAACGTCTAAATTTAAAGAAAGTAATAAAAATTATCTGAACAATATCTGTCATTTATTATTTTATTGACATTTAATAAATATGCATTTGTTTTGGTACTCTTTACTGGCCTAATACTGGAAAGGTTTAGTCTATTTTAATATAAGACTGAAAAAAATGCCTTTTTATACACTCACTAAATCCATGTTAACAGTACACTTCCTATGAAGAATGAAAACTGCAACCATAACAACTAAGGTATCTACCATCCAAATCTACTGAACATCTACTGAACATGAGGCAATAAAATGGTAATTCTAGTTTACTTTTGTGTGTCCAACTTTTTCCATTAATAAAAAAGGGCTCAGATGCAAATTGATGATTTCACTAAAACATTAGCTCATGTGAAAATCAGATCAATGGTGTTATTCTGGTTTTCCTAGAATAATTACAGCCAAGGACCTTCAATATCAGAACCACAGGAGGCCTTTGTGTCAGCTGAAAGCTCTTCTTGCATTGTGGTGGTCCCAGCATGACTCACTTAAAACCAAAAACAGGTGATTTTTAATGTCATTTTCTACCTATAACACTTATATAATCTAATTAAAAATCAGTAGTGTAATTATTAGTGAGCTTCAGGATAACCAGTGAGCTGAGGCTGGCTCATAATGTTACAGAGGCCTTTTAATAGAAAAGCAAAGCCTATTAAATGACACAACAAACCTTTTCTCCTTACTCCTCGTAATTTGTTCATGTTTACTTGTTGCATGGTTATTTGTTATTTGTGCCTTTTTACTGTTTGATGTTGAGCCTTTAATGTTAAAAAAACACATCTGTGGGGTTTAAAAGAAGAACACATTTACAATGATAGAAGAGTCCAATGAAAGATGCAATTGAGTGACATTATGCAAATGCAGTATTTCTTTAGAAGCTTTGAATATTGTTCTATAATGATTTTAACCCATTTAGACCGGAGGGTTTCTTTAAAAAGCATTTACCTAATTAAAGTGTTTGTAAATCTTCTCCTAATATCTCTGAGGCCTCATACAATTATTTTTGATATAATCTATAAAGACAAAACAAATATAAAATCAAAACCTTTAACATTTTTGTTGTTTCAATGCTCCTACACCATACAAACAGTTCTTAATGGAAGAAACAAACCAACAAGCTCCCAATAATTTTTTTTCCTGTTGTGTTGTTTTAATTTTTTAAAATATCTTTGCTTTGTCCAGGATCTGTGAGAGACTCTGTCATTGTGCAGCAATAAAAACATCAGTGAGAGATGAGAAGATATGGAATCAACAATGATGGACAAGTTTATCTTAAATTCCAGCAATCCTGCTCAGATTGCATTTCACAGCCACCAACATTCCGGGAGAGTCTGGTGTAAAACAAAGGATGAACATGTCTAAAAGCAACATGTGCCCACATGGATCTGCTGTGTTTCTGTTTCTCTACCAAACACCCTGGGAACCCTATTAGAGCACATGGCATCATAACTACTTGAAATATCAAGACATTTAAATAAAAACCTGGGACATTTGCTAGAAAAATTAAAACGGGTCATAATTGGGTCTGTAATGGAATAATGATACAAAACATGTAGGCAAATTAACACAAATAGCTCACTGGACACAAAGTCATCCTCTTTCCGTTCTCTGTTAGTAAGATACTGATGTCTCAAAAAAAACTCCACAAAACTTAAAAAGTTAAGTTCAAAAGTTTTGAACTTAACTGGAATAATTATCTTTTGGGAAAATGAAAATCCATTGTACATCCTAATTTTAACCCATCTATGATGACAAATGACACAACGTCAGCTCATCAAAATTAAATTTAATGAGCTACATCAACCATTCACCTGTAGCTTTGGATATTAGTTTTCTTTGAGTACAGTGCAATTTCTCATTGATATTTTATAGTCCATGCTGACGCCTTAGAAAAGGAACCGTGTGCTATATGTAATTTTCTGCTTAAAAATAAAGTGAAAATGCCACCTTGAAGTACAATTATATATATGTGATTTTAAAAAGCTGCTTAGGTCAAGAAGCAGTTGTTTTAAATTCTTGCCAGTGGTGCATCGAACTGCTGTGAGATTGTAAGGAAAGGTTGTCATGTCTTTGGTGCAGTGAGCGGCACGACTTTTAACTAGATAGTGAAGAAGTTTCACACCAGCACTCCAGTCCCCTGCAGTGTCTCCCATACATAAAGATGTGTTCAGAATGACTGACTATTTTTAGACTTTCCATCTAAAGGTACAACTCTGTACATGGTCACAAAAACTTCAGTTAGAGAGGAAGTACTGGAGTAATCTCTGCAAAGAATTTGTTCTCCTAAATACCCAGACCCAGAAAAAAAAGTATTTTCCCTATTAGCTGATATCCTGTGCTATTATTAAATTTCAAAGTAAGACAGAATATTTTCTAAACTTACAATAAAATCTTCATGAGTTCTTTTGTATCAAAACAGAAGTTTCCTAAAGCAAACAGGTATATGTTATGTACTCATATAAAGTATATTCTTTTACAAACGTTGTGGTGTACACTGTTGTACAAATAGTTTTGTGTTAAATTTTGTGAATGTTGATGGCAAGAAATATTAGCAACATTATGCTGACGACTTCTTTACAAACCTCACAAATATGGTCCTTTGTTTGAGTCATAATGTACAACATGTAGACTCCACTGTTTGATAGCAAGCAGTTAAAAAAAATCAACGTGTAACAATTTTTGACATCACTGCAAATGCATTTCATAGATTTCTTTATTTAATGTTAGAGCAAGTCTGTATAAAAATCTCAAACATCAATAAATAGTCAAGCAGCTATCAGTTGCTCCATGTCAACTGAATTAAAACAAGCAGAACTATACACAACTCATGCATTGCCTAAAGGAAAAAGGTTTGTTGTTGCAGTGCATACAGAAAATCATTAGTGTCATTAATATATTTCATTTTTGCATGTGGATCTCCAGTATGTTGAAAAGTACACCCTACAATGCATAAATTAACTTTCAGACCTTCAATGTTGGTCTTAATTGTTTTTAAACTGTATGAAACCATATCAGATGACTAAAGTTTCAAAATTGAACAGTTAAGCTAAAAAATATTCATGCCCAGTTGTGACACTTAGGTGTTTGGCTTTCTTCTGTGTTTCTGTCACTGGTACTGTCTTATTAGTTCATTCATTCCTTTGTTTTTAGTTTTTACTTATCATTGTGTTCTTTGTACATTTAGAATTATTTGTGTTAGATTTCTGTTAGATTTTTTTTCCCTTGGTTTGATCAGTTCTTTGCATCTCTGTTCATCTCTATTCATGTTGATTAGTCTCCCTCCCTCAGTCTTCCTGCTTACCTCCTGCCCCAGCTACTCCACATTTATATTTGATTAGCTCATCTGGTTCCTTTGTCATCATCCACTCCTGCCTCTGTAGTTAAGCTCCTGACTTCTCTTTGTCCACTGCCGGATTCTTCTGATAAACTGCCTCAGAGTCTGTTGCCTCCGTTTCTCTGCCCATCACTCTGCTTGTGCCACATGTCCTGTTCACCCTGTTTTTGCTTGTAAGTTCTCTTTTGTTTATTATTAAAGAACTCTACCAGTCAGTCCGCACTTAACAAACATGACAACCTCTGTCAGAATTAGAATTAAAATTACTTTCCAAGCAAACAATTTGTCGAAAAAAAGATTAATTATGCTGGGTTGGCCATAATCTGGTTTATAAAGGCAATGAAAGAGTGAAACATTCAAGGGGTTAAATATTATTTTTGGGCATTGTACCTGTTTGAAATCTAAACTAAATTTATTCCTCAACTCTAAACGATGGCTTCATTATGATGCTCACCTCCTGTAAGCAAACTACCAACTACTATTATGTCCATCTTGCTGCCTTTCAAATGAGCTATGTATAGAATACAGGCAATGTTTTCAGGCAATGCTGCTCTGTGCTAATTGTCCTCCTGTCTGTTGACACCGGATCAGACTGGCTTAGTTCAGGGTCGTGGTTTGGAGAATTACACAGCCTTTACAATAATCTCTTGCTTTAACCCCAAACACTTTATTTAAATATTCCAGTGAATAAAGCTAGCCTGCCTTGAAGTTGGTGATGTGTGTGAAAATGTCAAAATATTCCAGTTTAGCATTTAGCTTTGTTCTTTTCCCAAAGGCTCTCAGTTAATTTAAATCATAACAAAAACCTCAGGCCACCTCTGCACACTGGCCCCGTACCCACGTGTTACTTTGCATCTTACCACCACATAACTTATTTTTGACATTTACTTTAGTATTGTTATGTTTTTGCTTTTAGAAAAAGAATTTGGAATGATATTGTGGGTGCCCAGGTATTGCAGAATGATTAAACAACTGGACTGGATGATTAGTTTTTCACTAATGTGACTTTGCTAAGATCTTGTAATTTTCAGGTTTAGCTTTTTTGAATATTACAAAATCTTTTCAGATTACCAATGGAATAGTTAAAGGCTACATATTGTCCATAGAAAAGTATGCCAGCCATACAAGAAGAATGGGTGAAATAAATAATGGAGACAAAATTACTTTGGACAAGAAAGTTTCTTCACCTTAGACTTTTTCAAATTTTGCCACATTACAGTCACAAACAATGTATTTTCTTAGTTTTACAAATAAAAATCTGAAAAGTAATGTATGCTTTTGTATTTAGCTCCCTTTATTCCTACAGCTCTCTATAAAATCTAGTGCAAAAACATGTTTTCATACTCGTGAAGTGACTCCAACTGTATGCAATTTAACCTCAGTATAAATACAGGTGATCAGTGGTGGCCTCAAAGGTTTGTTAGAGAACAAAATTGAACAAACACCATCATGAAGACCAAGGAACAGCACACAGGCCAGCGAGAAAGTTTTGGAGAAGGTTAAAGCAGGGTTAGGTTCCAAAACAGTATTCTAAGCAGGGATGGGAATTTAACCTGCATTTATTTAAGTATAGAAAAATATTTAAAAAAAAACACACAAACAGCACTGTAAAATGTAGACACATGCCGTTTGACCTATTGTTTAAATGAGCAAATATCCGATGTCCAACTGTATGCGTAAATGAATGTTCAGGAGTAATGCAACGCAGAGAGTGCGCAGAGAGAGTGCTATCATGTGATGGAAGCAGCACTGTTTCATGAATGTATTATAAGGTTAAACTGTTGTAGATAACATGAGTTCAACAGGTAGGAATACTATGGCGAGGCACTGTAATTTTTTTATTTTTCCCTTTATATACTACATTGGTTTGTTGCCCCATAATGGAGCTGAAGGCAATCTTGTCTCCTCATGTTCTTTGGGTGTGCATTTGTCCGTTTAGTTTGATCACCTAAATATGGAGGCCAAGCTTTTAAATCATAAATAAGCAGAACATGAAGGGTAGTTCTCCAACATCATATCCACTGCATTTTAGAGACATAACATTGATTAGTCTGAGCTACTGCAGTCATTTGAGATATTTAGGTAAATTGTGGTTTATGCAACCTTGTTTTCTATTTGTAAAATAATACATAGTCCTTTTAAAAATAGCTCTTTGCCAATAACAACAGTAAACGTACTTTTCATGAAATAGAAACTATGGTTTCAGTTACAGATCGTCAGTTCCATGTGTCCACTTTTCTGCGATTGTTGTCTTTACTTTCTCTGCTATTGACATCATCCACACACATTACAATATGCTTCCCTCTCTGTTTGCCTCATGTGCTTTCTTTGTCTTATTCTCTTTCATGAGTGTCTACAACAGTATGCATTCATTATGCCAACAAGATAAAATCAAAATCTGAATGATAAAGACATAAAACAAACTGGACTGTACATTGTTTTCTGCCCATAAAAAGAGACTCTTCAGTTCGACAGAACCTCCAGGTTAGGGCATAAATGACACAGTGGAGGCAGGAAATTATTTGTGAAAATGCAACCACTGTGAGAGTGGGCAAAAAGCGACCACATCCATATGACATAAACACAGAAGATGTTTAATGTATTTCAGTGTTTTAATGTTTTATGCAAATCTGTGACAGTTGTTACCAAATGGATTACTTTTACATTTATTTGTTGTGGTTTGTTGTGGCAGAGATAACAGGCCGAGATAACAGATGTATTGAATAATAGCCAACTGCTTAGTTATTTATCGATCCACTGGTCTAAGTATTAAGTTCAAACACTTACTGTGTTCTTTTAAAAACTTCACAGTTTATCATCAACATCTTAATTGATTAATGATATGGTTTAATATGTCCCTTGGTGTTGAAGTCTTCATTTTTGGTACAGTTACATTAGGGAAAACAAAGAAAAGTATATTTAATAGTTGGGAACAGATATTTACCAACACTGTATTAAAAATAATTTTTTTCATCACTGTCTTTCATCAAATTAGACATAACTGAGTCAGGTTTGTAAGCTCATAAACTTGTTTAGCTGTGCCCACACATGTTTTATAGGACAATTGTCACGGTTGTCCTTAAACTACTTTGCAACTAATTTGGCGGTATGCCTAGGCTCACTATCCAACTGGAAAACCAATTTGTCCCCATGATTATTCCTAGCTGATGTTTTGAGATGTTACTTTAATGTGAGTAAAATAAGTACTGAACACATCACCAGTCTTCTAAGTAGATATATATTTATTAAGATGCCATTAACATAAAATTCCACCAAGTGTTGGTAAAAACCTATCCAGTCAACGCCTGCAAAGAAAGGGAAAGGGAGGTGCAAAAAGGCATGAAAGTCATGACACCAGCTGAAATCTGTCAGTAATTAAAGAGATATCAGTGCACTCAGTGCAAATTAAAATCAGCTTATACAGTCCCAACTGATGGCCACAAAAAGGTGTTTTCATTACCAAAGTGTCATGTAAAGTGTCATTCTTTCTTTCTGCTCTCGGTAGAGGAGGACGCTTTTTCTCTGTCTCCCACACCCTCCCATATCTGCCCTGCTTCAGCTCTGTGTCTTGTCTTCTTTTTGGAGCCTCTTTTTGCATATCTTCCAAATTCTGAGTTATGGATTTGGTCAGCTGGTCTCTCAATGCAATTGATAAAATTTTCTCGACGAGAAGACAGGGTGGAGGAGAACCCTCTTGTCCGGATGGGATGTTTTTCTCTGGATACACAATGGACTCCTGGCAGAAGTGGAGGATTGTGTGTTTGTCGATAATGTCAGTCGAGGATGTGGAAGATATGTATATAATTGGATGTTTGATATCAGGATTTCTGCNTCTTGTCCGGATGGGATGTTTTTCTCTGGATACACAATGGACTCCTGGCAGAAGTGGAGGATTGTGTGTTTGTCGATAATGTCAGTCGAGGATGTGGAAGATATGTATATAATTGGAAGTTTGATATCAGGATTTCTGCTTTTGGAGTCAGCGGTTACCTGCTATATCGAGAAATTCGGAGAATGTCAGCAGCTGTTCTGGCAATTGTGAGGCTGCCTGGCATGTGTGATGGGATCTTCAGGGCAATCAGCACTCAGACTGAGATGTTATGTGAGCTGAATCGCAGACTATATGTGATCCTTACACAGGATCGCAGGCAGGTTGCGGTTCCTGGACTCAGGGGTGAAATGGGATAAATCTTGGAGAAAGTTGTTCGCTCGGATCTGGCGAAAGACCAGGAATTTGGCTGTTTGGATTCGCCTTTGATAAGCACTAGCGAGACTCTCAAGGCTAACGGAAAATTAAGAGTCAGCCTAACCCAAATAATTATTGTTTTTCTGAATCTGGCTCCCCTGCACAGCCTTGGTGGCTGTCTATCTTGAACTTCCCCTGGAAGTTATGTAAACATGACGCTCTGCTCCCTCTGCCCCCTCCCTTCCCTGAGGGCATCTGTGGAGCTGCTCAGAATGGCCCATTGATGAACATTCCAATGTACCATCAAGGACAATGGCCTCTGTGACAGTGCTTCATGGACTTACTTGCACTAACTCACTTGCACACACACACACACATGCTCAAGATAAAAATATGCACCCACTTACACCGCCTTCACCAATCCTGGCATGATGTTGTTTTGCATACGTGTTGCTTCTTTGTGCTGAGGTTTTTTGCAATCTTAAACTGTATCCTGCTAAGGATAAAGAGTGAAATATGATTTTTTTCCCTCTACTTACCTAATGTGGTCTCTTTTCTCATCTAGCAAGGGCATCATTTCATTTTTGACAACCCAAATCTGTTGACATATACACAAGGATTATATTTGCATATCCTCCTCCCATAAATTTGTGTCTTGTTGGGTGGGTCATTATCATATGTTTTGCATATTCATGAAGGCAAACTCGTTAAAAAGTTTTTGCTCGACGATCCACTGATTTTACACTCGCAATCCAATTAGCACCTGGGTTGTAGATCAGCTTTGTGGAAGCAAACAGGTTTGCGTGTGGTTTTGTACACGCAGACCTTTTTGAAGATCAGCCCATATGTGTATCTAATCTATATAATACATGAGTTTCACTTTCTGAGATTACTGGAACAAAATCTGGTACTTTTATGGAATATTCTAATTTTTGGGGATTTTCTTACACTCACCGGCCACTTTATTAGGTACACCTTGCTAGTACCGGGTTGGACCCCCTTTTGCCTTCAGAACTGCCTTAGTCGTTTATAGCATAGATTCAACAAGGTATTGGAAACATTCCTCTGAAAGTTTGGTACATATTTACATGATAGCATCACACAGATGCTGCAGAATTGTCAGCTGCACATCTATGATGCGAATCTCCCGTTCCACCACACCCAAAGGTGTTCTATTGGGTTGAGATCTGGTGACTGTGGAGGTCATTTGAGTACAGTGAACTCATTGTCATGTTCAAGAAACCAGTCTGAGATGATTCGTGCTTTATGACATGGCGCGTTATCCTGCTGGAAGTAACCATCAGAAG
>JAHUTJ010008867.1:0-28968 GCA_036250325.1 Characodon lateralis | reverse complement strand
GAAAGACGGATTCTTCATAAAATGAAGAACATTATGGAGAACCCTGAGCATCCTCTTCATGAGACTGTCCTACAACAACAGAGTGTCTTCAGTCAGAGGCTTCTTCAGATCTGCTGTAAGACAGACCTCTACAGGAGATCCTTCCTGACCACAGCCATCAACATCTACAACGGCTCTTTGAAGAAACCTACATAATATGAGCTACAACAATATTTAATTTCCCTTTGGGATTAATAAAGTATTTTTGAATTGAATTTTTAATTGAAGTAACTAGTTTCTCCTGATTTTTTTTTTTTTAGGATTATCAGAATAAAAGGGGCTGAATATATGCACACCACACTTTTCAGATTGTTTTAAAATTTGCTTGACTATTCTTTATTTTCCACTAAAAAAGTTATGCAATACTCTGTTGTCCTCTTACATATAATTGAAATAAAATACATTGAGGTTTGGGGTTGTAATGTGACAAAATTTGAAAAGGGGGGCAGGAATACTTTTGAAAAAGCACTGTAAATACACTGCTAAAAATAATATTTAATTATCAAGTCTCAAGCTACAAAACTGAACATTATCTTGCTTAATTTAATTACATTAAGTATTGACTTGATGCTTCTTGTACTATTAAAAAGATGTTTTACTGTTGAAGGGAAAGATGAAGATAAAAATTCAAATCTTGACGTCTTTTGCTCTGCAGGTAATAAGTCGGACCTCCATGCTCAGAGACAGGTGCTGTTCGAGGACACGTGCACTCTGGCCGAAAAGAGCGGCCTGCTGGCTGCTCTGGAGACGTCAGCTAAGGAGGCCCAGAACATAGACGCCGCCTTTATCCTCATGGCTCGGGAGCTGCTGGCACGCAACGGCATGGCCATCGCAGAGCAGAACTCTCATTGCTCTCCCCAGTTCATGTTGAGTGACTTCTCTCACCCAATTCAAGTCACTGTTTCTGACAATAAAAAGTGCGGGTGCTGAACAGACAGAGTCCGATTTGGCATTTAATACAAGTTTAAGGAGAGCCTAATGGATTGGTTACTTTAAAGACTGTTTGAATGTTGGGTTTTAGTTATGTGGGACAAGATTTGTACATTTTCTTGTTATAGTATTCATAAATCTCACTGATAACTAACACAGGTTTGTAATATTCCTCTGGGGGTTTAACTGCTGCTAAATGTAATAACCACAACTTTACTGGAGGACTCTGTACCACCATCTCACCTCAGTAAACACAATTTTCACCCCACATTTAGCTTATTTCCTCTTTTTAATTGTTCCTTTTCAAAATATTGCTTTTACAGTACATTACCAGAGTTCCAAAGTATCTACTTGCAAGTTTCCATCGCCTTGAAATCTTAATTACAGATAGAACAACTTTCACTGGTGCTACAGGTCATTAAATCTACTAAACATTAACACACCTCATTTTCAATACAGATTCCTACAGTGCAATTCTGTCAACTTTACAGAAACATTTAAAAATTAACTAAAAAGTAAAATCAAAAAGCTTCATCCTTTAAGGTCTAAACCAGAAATTGCAACTTAATCTCCTGAGCATGATTAACACATTAACCCTGACTTAAAAACAGATCAGGCTGGAATTTACCAGCTGACACACTTTAAGACAACAAAAGGATGATTTATATTTTAAATAAATTTCCTCTCAATTTCAATACGTGCTTTTCACCATAGAGCATTAAAACTGCACAGATGAAGGGTTTGATGTAAGCCTTAATAGACATTATAATAACACACACACACAAGCATAGGGAGGAATTTAAAAAAAGCTAAAGAATACCCTAAAATGTTGTGTGCTTTAAAAGAGATAAAAAAAAACTGTAATATCTGGTAGGTGACCCTGTATGTTAGACTGTGGCTCTCAGAAGTTTACAGTCCTTAAAATACAAAGCTTTAGTGATGTGAAAACATTGATTAATAATTCCAAAACATTTTGTGGAAATGAAATCTTTCCTCCACATTTCAACACCAAAAAAACAAAAAATTAGAGAACAAATATAAAATATAAAGAAAGCTCCAATAACCTGGTAACATAAGTATGTACACCTTTAAACAAACACCTTTTCAGCATTTAGTCTTCTTAAGTTAACCCCTGCCATCAATTATAGTGAATGCGATTAACTTAAAATGCAGTTCTGCTGTCCTATTTGGATTCTTGAGATTTGCATCCTTTACCTAAAGGCATAGTTTGCAGACAGGTTACAAATGATCTAAAAGACCTTTCACCAGAATCGATGAAAAAATGAGATTGGCAGATTCTTTTCTTCTGATGGAACTGAGGTTTTTTGTCAAGGTGGATGAAGTTCTGATTAGTTCCTCATACCAGTGAGATGTCTGATGATAGTAAAATAAAAAGATATTTAATCTTCCAGCATCACAGTGAGCCCAAGCCAGGGGTCTCTGACTCCAGTCCTCAAGAGACACTTTTCTGCACTTTTTTTTAATAGTTAATTACCTTCTCAGCACGTCCTCAAATTGTACAGAGACTGGTTAATGAGCCATTAATTTGGCTTAGGTGCGTTGGACCTGGGATGTTTCTAAAAGTTGCAGGATGATGGCTGTTGTGCACTGGAGTTGGATTTACCCCTTATTCAAGCAAACATCTAAATAAACATAATGACTTAATGAGAGGGAAATATAACGTTTTGGGAAACCCTAGCCAGAGTCCAGAACCCAATATCTTCAAGGCCACCTGAAGTGGGCTGTGGAAAATTGATGTCGTCCCACTCTGAGGGTTCTGGAAAACGTTTGGAAGGCAGAGCAAATACCAAGTCCAGATGTAGTATGCTGATTCCAAACAACAAAGCCTGAATGCTGAATTAGAGCAAAAGGTGCTTCAACAAAGGTTGTGGACAATTATGCAGCAAAGTTATTGCATCTTTTTATATTTTTTTCCCTTCCAACAGATTTCTTTGTGTTTCAGGATAGAAACAAATCCATGCATGAAATGTGTGCATTAACGGTGGAAAAGGTTTTGAAATGATCATAAAACCTGGCGTTTTAACATGGGCATGTAGACTTTGAGAGCCTTCATACTATTACTGTGATAACTGCACATTTCTGCTTCTTGCAGCTAATTTGAATCTATTACTCAGTAACAGCCAAGATTAATAAGAAAACTTTAAAAAAGAGAAACCATCTGAATATGTCTTGGTGCTTGTACTACTCAAGAGGCCAGCCTTCTTGGTGGAAAACCATCTCCACTGCCTCTTTCACATCCTGCACCACGAAGGAGGGCTGTGTGAGGCTGGGGTCGAAGCGGAAGTCCCTGTGGCCGTGGAAGATGTGCTGCTCGTTAACTGTTTGCGCCGGGTCTGAAGGCAGCTCCTGCTGCTCTCTGCTGTACACTCCTGTACATACCAGGATGGAGCTGCAAGCCTCGGGGAGGTCCTCATCCGACACACAGGCTGCAGTTGAGCCGCCCATTTCTGCTGCTGTCATTTTACGGTGGTCGTCGACAGCTTCAGCGGTGGGATCTGCTCCTCCTCCGCAGCTCTTGGCTTGCACTTTGGCTCTGGTACGCTGAGAGGCCTGCAGGTAGCAATTGTAGAGGTTGGCTCCATATATGTCTGACATGGGGTTGTCTCTGTTGAAAAAACAAACTCTTATAAAATTAACAACTTTTACATGATTTTCACATGTCAAACATCTACTAAATAAACTCACCCTATAGCATAAAGCGTCTTCACAGGTATGTTCCAGCCAAGTTTCTCGGCCTGCTGTCTGATCAGCAGCTCGGCGTAGTTATAAGTCACCACACTTGGTTTACCAATCAAAGCTTCATACTTCAGATCATAACCTGTGACCTTTTTGTACAAGCTCTCTAAGCAAACCAGGAACATGCCATGTCCAAACCTGCAATATGAGGAATATTCAGTACCCAATGCCCAAAAATTAAATATGAATGAGTTTATTATGCAGATATACCTTGGATTTTTTGCCTCTGCCATCCACAGCAGGTCCATATTGCAAGCCAGGACCGGGATGTGAGGATACTGGGTCGAGATCCATGTTTTACCTGGGTCTCCGTTGGTTAGGAGAACATCAATGATGAGCTGAAAGTTGGTCTCCCATCTGATTGGCTCGCCAAATAAAATTACAGCTGCAGATATTAAAACAAGGAATACTCTGTATGGAAGGTAACTTTCCTGAAATATTAACACCCAACGCCAACCACATTTATTTGCACCCCTGGTAATTATGTGTAAAAAGCCTTAAAATAATTGTCTTTTATTGGACCAGCACAATTGCCACTGAATAAAAGAATTACCACCAGACAGAAGAACCTTTAATTTGTGCATTCATTGACTAGAGGAAGATTCGTATGAAAATTGTTTTTAACAATAATTTCAATTGTTTGGAAATCTGAAAATAATTTTAAAAGAAATGTAACTTAAGCAATTTGTCAATGTATACCTAAAGCTGATCAGAGTTTTTAGGAACTTTGTACGTTTGGTGTTAATATGACAGACCTATTTCTTTTAGCCACTGGGCCGACAGTGAGGAGGATGGTAAGGAAGGTTTAAAAACATAAAGAAATTTCCAGGGTTAGTTTTCTCCTAACATCAAAAAGGTTTTTTTTTTAAAATGTATTGATTGTAGTTAAGCCATTGGGTATTTGTTAAGACATTATTTCTTAAAACAGACTTTTGCTCCCTCTAAATAAGTATATTTAAACAAATCACTGGATAAAATAAATGTGTATGATTATGCTACTGCAATAAAATGTAAAATAATTGTAAGGCTTTTTTTACAAGTTTTGACAAGAAGATGCCAATAAACTGCGTTTGTATACGTTGGCTGTTGGAGGAAAACATACCATCTATTGGCCGTAAGCCCTTGGAGGGTGAAATCTGTAAGAAATTTGACAGCAAGTATGACGCCCCACTCATGAAACGTAAACAAGTCTTAACAATCAGTTGCACTTACAAAGTCTTTGGGCCTTCTGTTGTGGTCCACAAAATCCAGGACAGGGTACGCCTCTCTGAGCATGTCTATGGTAACCACGTTCTCAAACCCCAGACTGGCATTTTGTGAGTTAAAGTAATACACACAGATCAGCAAGTTCAAAGAACAAATTTCCTAAAGGTGTTAAAAACATCTTTCTTCATGGGTAACTGTTAGGCTAAATCTTTCATCCATCCACACCCAACTGTCATTGTAGAGTCGCAGGTGGGCTGGAGCGTATCTCCAGCGGTCATTGGGTGAGAGGCACCCTGGACAGGTCACTAGTCCATCACAAGACAAACAATCATGCAAACAACCGTGCACACTCACATTCATACCTTAGGGAAATTTTGGGAGAGACCAAATAACTTGTTTGTAAGAATTGTGGGAGGAAACCAAAGAACCTGGAGAGAACCTACGTATGCACAGGGACAACAAGCAAACTCCATGCAGAAATGCATATCCCAGGCTGGGATTCAAACCTAGGACCTTGTGGCTGCTTTGTGTTACCAACTGAGCCACCATGCAGGTCGACGGGCACAAAGTCGTAATTTTGTGCAAGGTAAAGGCCAAATCAGCGGTTCCCAAACATGTCAGCTCTTAACTGAGTCCTGTGAACCTATTATTTAAGGTTAGTAGTCGCAACTTTGTAGTTTTTCTAAGAAAAAGTCCAGTTGAAAATGACTGACATGACTCCCCACCAGGGAGACTTTTCATACAACTCACACATTTAAGTCATTCTGCATATTCTACTCATACTGTAAGGAAATGTGGTTTACGAGTACAATAAATAATATCAACCAGCAGGAGGTTGCTTAGTTATTTTAGTTTGATCAGGGATCATATTTTGTAAGAGTCAAATTGCATAATGGGAAAGATTTCAGAAAATGATCTACAATTAAATATGATATGATATACTGGAAATTAGCATTTTTGTTATCTTAATTCATAAAAATACTTAACTACAAAGAAAAATTAATTGGTTGTTCAGAACATTGGTACAAAGCCGATTCTTTACAGGTACGAAATGGAAAAAGGAAGGACAGAAATGGCAAAGTGTAGCTACAAACTGTGGGTAAAAACCAGTAAAGGACTGCCTTTTGAGTATACAAGCATTACAAGCTCATCAGTTACAACATGGTATAATGATAACACAAATGACATCAACAACCAGTGAATAGTTTTAGTATTTCATGAAAATCATTCTTTTTAACATTTATAGTATAATTATGCTTTTACCATTATCATTTTCATTATTTCTTGAATTTCTGAAGAGAATCTTGAGACTCTACAATGATATATACATGATCCCACCTTTAAGAACCATGTCTCTAAAATATCCTCAATTTGAACTAATTGAGCGCCCCCCAGACATTTAAACAAAAGGGAGAAATTTGTGAAAAAGCATCACTGCTGCATTGGGTACAAAGATTAAATGCTGATAAATATGTGAAGCTTGCACCAAAACAGACTAAATAAACATATAATGTACAGGCTGGCTTAGGCACACAGCCCGAGTTAACGGCGGTACCGGTGTCCCTCAGATAAGATAGGATACTTGTGAGCCACCTCCTCAACAGGACCCTGGCCCGAGACCAGCACACACTTTTTTTGAAACTGGGTAAACATTCGCAGAGGACTGTGGGATAGCATCACCTGGTCTGGAGACACCTGAGACAAGAAGAGAGGAAAGAGACAACTCATAAAAACCACGGGAAGACAAATGAAGCTGATAATTATTTAAATGTGGTTCAGTTTACCTCCACCTGGAGCAGATGAGACAGATGCTCAGCTTTAGTTTGCCTCATGCAGTTTCCTGCATTTGTGACAAACACCACAGGAACCTTGTACTTCCCATTGCGGTCCACCAGGTTTCTGAAGCACTCCTTGGCTCCTGGGATCAGGGTCCTACCTCGGACCAGGACCCCATCTATGTCAAAGAGGAGTCCAAAAGAGCTGGGGCCCTACAGGGGGAGGAGAGGGGCCAGAGTGGGGCTGTTAATGTGTAGACAAGAGGAACCGAATGCTTTGGTCAGATGAGACCAAAACTGAGTTTTTGGCAACAAGCACTCCAGGTGGGTTTGATGTGGAAGAGCATATTAGGCCCACTGTTAGGTATGCCGGAGGTTTTATGATTTTGTGGGTATATTTTTCTTCTTAAGGTAAAACAAACTGTCAAACAAACTACTCCCTTGCGTGACATCATAGAAATATTCAAAATTATCAAGCAAGATACCAAAAAAGAGAAACGTGGGCCTCCACAAATCTGGTTCATTCTTGGTTCCAGTTTTCAAATGCCTGAAGGTTCAACATACATCTGTTGGACCAATTAATGTATATACAAGTTTAACAACATGGGAATGTCCAGCCTTCATAACGTCAAGGTAAGAGACAGGTTTTGTGTTCCAGAGATGAACACAGATGTTTTGCAACAAATGTGAGAATTAACACCAGAACAAAAGCAAAAGACGCTGTAAGGAAGTTGAAGCTGGTAAGAGAATATCAATATCCAGAGTGAAAAGAGTCCTGTACGAACATGGGCTGAAAGGCCAATTAGAGAGGAAGAACCCATCACTCCAAAAGTAACATATAAATCTAGATTACTGGTTGCAAATGCACTCAGAGACAGAGGCCTTAATTTTGGGAGTCAGGTTTTGTGATCTGATAAAACTAAAATTAAAGTTTTAACGATAATGATTATCTTTGCATTTGTTAGAAATAGGATAAAGTTTGCCCCTCCTTGAACCCCCACCTTAACGTGGTAGAGGGGTTTGAGTGCCCGAATGAGGCCATCCCCCAGAGGGCCCACCACCTGCAGGGGGAACCGTGAGGGACCGGTGCAAAATTTGGGCGGCGGACGAAGGTGGAGACCTCGGCGGCCCAATCCCCGGATGCTTAGGCTGGCTCTAGGGACGTGGAATGTCACCTCACTGGGGGGTAAGGATCCTGAGCTTGTGCGGGAGGTCGAGAGATATCGACTAGAAATAGTCAGGCTCACCTCCACGCACAGCGTGGCTCTGGAACCCATCTCCTCGAGAGGGACTGGACTTTCTTCTACTCTGGAGTGGCCCACTGGGAGAGGCGGCGAGCTGGAGTGGGTTTGCTTGTTGCCCCCCAGCTCAGCCGTCTTGTGTTGGGATTCACCCCAGTGAATGAGAGGGTCGCATCCTTGCGCCTTCGGGTTGGGGAGAGGTCTCTGACTGTCGTTTCGGCCTACGGGTCGGGCGGTAGCGCGGAGTACCCGGCCTTCTTGGCGTCCCTGTCGGGGGTGGTGGATAGTGCCCTCCCGGGGACTACCTTATTTTGCTGGGGGACTTCAACGCCAACGTGGGAAACAACAGTGACACCTGGAGAGGCGTGATCGGGAGGAATGGCCTCCCCGATCTGAATCCGAGTGGTGTTTCTTTATTGGACTTCTGTGCTAGTCACGGATTGTCCATAATGAACACCATGTTCAAGCACTCGGCACCAGGACACCCTAGGCAGGAGGTCGATGATCGACTTTGTTGTCATGTCGTCAGACCTTCGGCCGCATGTTTTGGGCACTTGGGTGAAGAGAGAGGCTGAGCTGTGCACTGATCACCATCTGGTGGTGAGTTGGATCCGCTGGAAGAGGAGAAAGCTGGACAGACTTGGCAGGCCCAAGCGCATAGTGAGGGTCTGCTGGGAATGTCTGGTGGACCCCTTGGCCAGGGATGTATTCAACTCCCACCTCCTGGAGAGCTTTGATCAGATTCCGGGGGATGTTGGAGACATAGAGTCCGAGTGGACCATGTTCTCCGCATCTATTGTCGATGCTGCTGCCCGTAGCTGCGGCCGTAAGGTCTGCGGTGCCTGTCGCGGCGGCAATCCCTGAACCCGGTGGTGGACACCGGCAGTAAGGGACGCTGTCAAGCTGAAGAAAGAGTCCTATTGGCTGTGGTTGACTTGTGAGCCTCCTGAGGCGGGTGACGGGTACCGTGAGGCCAAGCGTGCCGCCGCCCTGGCTGTGGCAGAGGCAAAAACCCGGACCTGGGAGGAGTTCGGTGAGGCCATGGAGAAGGATTACTGGTTGGCCTCGAAGCGATTCTGGCAAGCCGTCCGGCGCCTCAGAGGGGGAAGCGGTGCTTCGCCAACACTGTTTACAATAGGGGTGAGCGGCTGCTGACCTCAAATGGGGACATTATCGGGCGGTGGAAGGAGTACTTTGAGGATCTCCTCAATCCTGCCATCACGCATTCCCTGGTGGAAACAGAGGCTGGGGACTCAGGGTTAGACTCTTTCATCACCCAGGCTGAAGTCACTGAGGTGGTTAAAAAGCTCCGCGGTGGCAGGGCTCCGGGGGTGGATGAGATCCACCCTGAGTACCTCAAGTCTTTGGATGTCTGCTGCCCCCGCGACCCGGTCCCGGATAAAGCGGAAGACGACGAGTACAAGTACGAAGATAATGTTTGCAAACTTGAGAACACCATCCCAACTGTGAAGTACAATGGTGGCAGCATCATGTGTGGGTAATTAGCTGCAGGAGGGACTGGCGTACTTTACCAAGCTGATGACACTGTGAGGAAAGAACATTGAAAATACTGAAGAAACATCTCAAGACACCAGTCAGGAATTTAATGCTTGGGAACAAATGGGTCTTGAAAATGGATAATGACCCTAAGAAGACAGCCTAATTAACCATAAAGTGGCTTTAAGGACAGAAAGCTTTATGTTTGTCCATGACAAAGCCCTTATATCTATCCAACAGAAGATGTGTTGGCAGAGCTAGAACAGCGAGCAAGATACTACAAACCCGACTCAGTTGCACCAGTTCAGTAACAAATTTGGCTAAATTCCAGTATTATTTTGGCATTTAGCAAATAGAAGTAATTTTGGTCATTTTATCTGACCTAAAACAGGAAAAAAATTTGGCTTATTTAATCTAAGTCAGTGAGGAAAAAGGTTATTTTTTTTTATACAGTGTACATAAATGTAAGGTGGTAACTGTTATGACTCAACTTAACTATCAAATTACGAAGGTTTTAAATAGCTTCTTCCAAATAGGCCTTTTATTATTAACTGACTTTGCACCTTACTGTAATTAGAATCAAGGTGGGCTGTATGTGCCTGGATCTGACTCTGACTGTATGACTAGATTGTGTTGGATTTAAATTGACTGCTCTGAATTAAATTTGAATTCTGTGTAACTGGATTTGAACTAAATCTGTTTGCCTTGTAAAAGACCATTAAATGTGACATTTGCTTTGATTTGGCCCCGCCAGGTTATACCCTATCTTAGTGACAGAGAAGTCTAAATAAGCTCCTTTTGGTGAGAGAGAACGGCCTGTTATTCATTAACGTGATCTCGTCATAAAAGGAACATAAACAAACGGAGCTTTAGTGACAGATTACTGTAAAACATAACAGAACATTGACGCATAACGCATTGATTCTGGCGTCCTCGCACACGTGGTTTCTTCTGACACTGGAATGAACGTAAACTGCAAATCAGTCACTTACGTGGCTGTAGCTTCTTGAGCTGTTCGCTTGTTTAGCTGCTCCCTCACAGCTTGACCTGAGCAACTGCCGGAAACTTTTGAAACACCTCAGTCTCTGCATGGCTTCAATGCACTTGAGTGGAAAAGCCTCGGCGGGTAAACAACGAACAAACTGGCTACTTCGTGAAACTGACACCTGAAGCAGGAGCTCATAATATCCCCGGCCGCAACTGTCAATGCTTAGACCTGGGTTTCCTCATGCTGCCTCCATTCAGGACAAACTGTACCAATAGTGACGCTTAAACCGGAGCGCATGCGCAAAAGAACAGCTCCGACATGATGTATTTTTGAGCTTTCACCGGAAACACGTCGGCAAAGGGATCGTTTTTGTAGAAATGAAACTAAAGAACCGATTTCCTTAAGGCTACAACTAAACATTTAGTTTCCAAATTACTGTTTATTTATTGTAGCCGGAAGTGTTTCCAAAATAAGAAAATTAGTCAGGATTCTTACTTTTTTAATGAAAAACTTCTTGACTTTAAAAGAATCAACTCTGTAGACTCAATCCTTTACATTACTTTTAAAATATAAAATAATTAACCTCACTATGGAGGTAGCTTCTAAAGTGGACAGGGTTTAAGTCTGAAACCTGCATAAACCAATGGAATTCAATAAAAAAAGAAAATCGCTGTAAAACAGTTTTATTGGTTCAAGGCACAAATTATTAACAGCCAGCATGTTTGTAAAACACAATAGAAGAATCCATAAAAACAGTCAAGAGGAAAACATTTAGGAAAAAGATTAAATTCTTCAGCTAAATCTTAGCTCATTTTCAAGTCCATAAATTTTGGCTTTCAGAGCCACCAGCTCATTCTGAACCTTTTTTGTCCTTGAATTGGTTTGCCGTACTTCATGTAAAATGGCTAAGTCCTGGTTGGGCCCAATATTCAAGGTAACCTGTAGAAAACACAAAACGTTTCATATTTTATAAAAGGTTGTCATGCTAATATGAAAATAAAATAACTGGTATTCGGGGCATGTTTACCTTGAGCAGCTGTTTCTCTACATCTTTGAGCTTCTGTCTGAGGTGTTTTAGATCTGTCTTGAAGCCCTCCACATCCATGGCCCTCCTCTTCTCCAAAGCCTCGTAGCGCTGAGTCATGAGCTGGAGACGCTTGGCCATTTTGTCTGAACGCTCCTGAACATAAATAGGATAATTCATAAGAAATTCAATCACAAAACAAACAAAAAAACAAATCTCAAAGTAGCGCACCTTAAATATTTCTCTGCCTACGTCTCCTTCCTCTCTGATTTGGGACAGTTCTGTCTCCATAGAGATACACTGTTCTCTGTACATCTCTGCCAACCTGTGAGCTTGTTTCAGATCATCCTGTAGAGCCTGATAAAAAAATCAAAAGGATAAATGGACATTATTTAGTGACAACAATGGTGAACTACAGTTACTGCTCAGGAAATTTAAATCAGGTTGCCCAACAAAAATAATGAAGTAGCTTTTATCACCTTGAACTCCTCCTTATATGGCTGAACCAGCTCCGGTTGGGGTCGAGGAAGAAGAGGAGCAGATCTGCTGCTGCTGGGCTGCCATGATCTTCCCAGTTCAGTGCCACCGGACCCGGCCTTTCGTAGTCGGTTGTGGCAGGAGTCCAGCTCCCTCAGCAGTCGATCTTTTTCTACCATCCAGCTTTTCTCGTGAGCCCGACTGTCAAATTTTAGCTGTAAGAAATCTCTTGTGCTTTCATGCAACAGGTTCTGAGTACGCTGGAGCCTGATAAATAATAATAAAAAAAGATGAAAGTCATCTAGAGTAGTCCGTCAAGGGAGTATCAATTAAAAATGTAAAGAGTGACAAGCATTAATTTAGAAATTAAAAAGACAAACTTTTCAGTCAGTGCAACAATGCGTTCCTGGTCTCTGTATTGTTGGGCCTGAGCTTCCTCCGTTTTGATCCTTCGATCTTCAAGGAGAGCCTCCACTTGTTCTTTGGCCAGACGTGTCTGTTCCTCCAGTTGAGCCTGCAGTGCCTCCACCTGAAAACACGATCAAATGTCACACAAATTACCACAACTGAAAGAACATAAAAAGAAGGGAAAAAAGGCCGAGAGAAATGGATGTCATTGTTTCTTGTGTAGTGGTGTTTGTCAGAGTCACAGTTAACATGTTCAGGAGGTGGAGCCATACCTGCAACAACAACGTCTGGTTGTCGTTCTTACACTGTTCCAAGCTCTTGCCATTGAAAGCACCATTTGATTTCGATTTCCTGAAAGTCTCTATTCAGATACAAAATTAAAAGTGAAATGATTTATATAAAAAAAAAACAAAAAAAAAAAACAACACTCGTGTAACTGGATTAAAATAAGTAAAATAAATGCTTTCAAACCTTTTGTGGTCGAAGGTGGTCTTAACTTTGTTGGCCTTAGACTGAGATTTTCATCAAACCCGGACTCAGGGCGCCTCTGAGTAATTGTGACCTGAAAGAACATGCATGATGTTGTCTTTAGGGTTGTCCGCTTTTCGGAGTGAAAATGCGTTGTCTATCAGAGACAAAAATCAAAACTGATTCCTCTTAAAATTCAGCTAGATGTAAACAAAAAAAATACAAGATACTTTTTTGTATCCAGTTAAACTATGACAAATAACTTAGTTAAGCTTCAAAATCATTTAAACCATTGAAGTACCACCTCATAGCCAAAGCATCGAACATTTTACACTTATCCTAATTGTCTTTAAAAAAAAAAAGAACAACACTTCATCAGTTCATAGAAAAAACCGCTATGGTTAAGCAAACACTACAATTAAAACCATTTGTTTTTCTTTTCTAATCCAATCCAATAGCAAAAACTAATTTTATAGTAGAGACATTAGATATGAAGAGATCTATGACGTTGTGAGTGTGTACCACCTTGTGAGGAGGCTCTTGGTGGAAGTATGTAATCTCTCCTTCATCTGGACCAACAAGAGCAAGAAGGTGTTGGATTTTCTTCCTGTCCTCCAACTCTCTGCAGCATAAATATGATTAAAAACTGATGGGAGAATGCCAAAGTAGTATATAGTTAACATATTCATACTAAAGTTATACTGTCTATACTGACAAAAAAAAAATGCTCTTATTACATGAATTAACCTAAAAAAAACAACCTTGTGAACTTCTGCTACTGTAAAATAAATCAAATACAAATTTTATTCCACAAGGTGGTAAAAGACTAACTGATCTGTGCTTCAACCTTGCTGAATGGATGCAAATGGATCACCTTTTAGAGAACAAATATTGAATGACGAAAGGTTCTGATTAGAGATTAACAGTCAGTCAGTGTTGGTTCCCACAACATGCAAATGTGGCATTACAGAGCTTTAAAAAGTATTCACGTCCCTCAAACATTGTCTCATTTGTCTACAAACAAAAAGTTTAATGTATTTTATTGGGATTTTATGAATACAGATTTTCTCTTGCTCTCGGTGGAAGACACACACGTTTTCTCTCCCTCACGATCCCTGCTGTTACTATTTGAATGATGGGACCACAGCTGCCTCATACCAGCGACCTCAAGGATTAATATTATCATTTTTCTTCTAGCACAGGATGAATTCCTTACCACAGAGGACTTAATGAGCTAATTACCTCTATTAGAAAGATTGGATTAGAACCAGTTCTTACCAGTAAACTCCCAAGGATTATTAATGTCATTTGATTTGTTTTTCTGTGTTTGATTTTCTGTATCATTGTAATGTTTTTCCTCATGTACAGCGCTTTGAGTGCCTTGTTGCTGAAAAGCGCTATATAAATAAACTTGACTTGACTTGGAGTGCACAACTATTAGTTGTTCTGTCAACAGATTTTCCCACCGGAGTTGTGAATCTCTGCAGCTCCCAGCAATGACCATGGGCTATTGGCTGCTTAGTATTATTTTCATTGCTGGATGCTGGTTGAACAGAGCTCTATGAGATGTTCAAAGCTTGGGGAATTGTTTTATTACACATCTCCACACTTTATTGCTGACCTCTTTCCTGTTTCCTTGGTCTTCATGAAGCTGTTCACTAATGTTCTCTAACAAACCTCCTTGGTCTTCACAGAACAGCTGAGTTTAAACTAACTAGGAAACGTCTGAAGTAGGACTGAAACAATTAATCGGGTTAATCGATTATTGAAATAATTGTCAACTAATTTAGTAATTGAATGATCATTAACTGGAGTATACAGACTGTAAAACATGCCATTTGTTTAAAGAACAACCACTCAGAGCAGTAATTAGGGCAAAATTGTCCAAAACATATTTACAATTAGCAGTTAGGATGAAAAACCTTATTCGTCTGTAAATATGCTCTATCCAGAACTACTCCAGTGCCATAGTTTTAGCTTCACCTGGTTCAAATTCTGTAAAGAAAATCTTCTACTAAGCATATTTTGCTATCCGATTATTAATCAATTAATCGAAAAAATAGTTGTTTGCTTTCCGATTATTAATCAATCTGATTATTAATCAATTAATCGAAATAATAGTTGACAGATTAATCGATTTTCAAAATAATCATCAGCTGCAGCCCTAGTCTGAAGGCAATTGGTTGCATTGAATTTTATTAAAGGTATCAAAGTAAAGAAGATAAATACAAATGCTTTCCAGTTTTTAGAGCTTCATCAGATTATTTTTAAGTATGTCTGATTTTCCTTCCACTTCCTAATTATGCACGATATTGTGTTGGTCTTTTACTTAAATTCCCAATAAAATATGCCGTTTGTGGTTGTAATGTGACAAAATGTGAAAATGTTTAAGTTTAAAAAACTTTTTAAGGCACTGTGCACAACTGGAGATTAAGCTTATCCAGTGATTCTGTATTTACGGCAAATGTCTGTGTCCAAATAATACATTATCAATATAAACATGACAGGTGGCTTTGACCAATCTACCCCAGTGTGAATGGAGTTCTAGAGCACTTATTGGATCTCCAACATTGTGAAGATAAATACAAAAGATGTCAAAGTAGATTTCTTGTGTAATGCTTTAAAATTAGAGTATTATAATTGTCTTTTATCCTGCACAGTGCCCCTACCTGATCTTTAGTCTGTCATTTTCTGCATAAAGCCGCAGAGACTGCTCTCTCTCCTGGAAAAGGTAAACCTGCATGTCACTCAGGGCGTTTTGAAGCTCTGCAATCTCTCCTTCACGCTGTCGTATGTCATAACGTAGTTTGTGCTTGAAGGACATTGATACAGAATATCATTTAAAACGACTCAGTAACTCTGACATACAGTAACAACTGAAAACAAGCAGGCAAAAAATAAACAACCATGGACTCCCACCTGGTCCTCTGTGACGCTTTTATACTTCTCCAGCATTTGCAACAGCTCTTCGTGTTCAGCATCATACTGGGCAATCTTCTGTCTGTAGAACTCCAGCAGCTCCCTGGAAGGACGCAGGTATGCAAGCCGCTCCTGGATGGGAGGAAGTGGGGAGTCCACATCTTTACCAGGGGAATGAATGTTGACTCTGTAGGAAACAAAACAACTTAGAACTCATTCTGAAGATTATTCAACCTCATATTCAGCACTAGACCTTTACACACTTAACACAAACACTTGTGATTACAGGACTATTTATTTACATTGTGAAAGTGCACTGACTTGCAAACATTTAGACAGGCAACAAACATCTCTAACCTGTGAGGCGTTGCATGCTTTGTTGGAGATCCCATTCTTCCAAGCATCCCTAAAAACGAGAGAAAAAACGTGAAGCAAAGTGGCAGTCAATCAGCACCATGAATAATCCAATCTAGTCTAAAGGGAGTTCAGCTCTGACCAATATGTGTGGAAAACATCAAATATTTAAACAAAGCTGTTATGTAATTCACATTTAAAGTTTAGTATCTATGAAGTACATTTTACCTTATCCTGAAATCCATGTAGCATTCTCACCTACAGCTCATTCTCTTTCTGAAGCAGGTCAAAATAGTTTAAACACATGCAAAGAAGGATTCTTCATAAAATGAAGAACATTATGGAGAACATTGAGCATCCTCTTCATGAGACTGTTGTACAACATCAGAGTGTCTTCAGTCAGAGGCTTCTTCAGATCTGCTCTAACATACTGCTACAGGAGATCCTTCCTGCCAACAGCGTCTAAAATGGCTTTTTGAAACAACCTACATAATATGAGCTACAACATTTAATTTCCCTTTGGGATTAATAAAGTATTTTTGAATTAAATTGAATTTCAATGAGCAAAATACTTAAAAACATGATGAACTTTAAGAAAATGGATGTACTCTAAATAGTTGTCTTATGTGATGCAGTCGAAGGCGTGTGCGCATATTTATGGATGTGTAGCTTTTATGTAGATTGAACCATGATTTACCAAAAAAACAGCAAAATAAACAGAAAATATACACAGATGATGTTTAAAGTTGGTTCGGTCGATTTGAAAGAAAAGTCTGAGAAGCTTTAAAGAAAGAAGTTTATTCTCTGAGTGCGAGAACTTGTTATACCACTTACATTTTTAGATACCTTCTTGCGATATAAAATAGTTTGTAACTAATAAAAGCAATAAAATCTTCCTGAAATATACATCAAACTAAAGTGTCTAGAGGAAAACTATACTTTAAACAGATATTTTCATGCATGTAGAATTTAAACACCGCTGTAGGAGAAAGAAATCTAAACTATTTTAATAGATTTTAAGATGTGCTTGAAATTATTGTGGGACAACTGTGCGCACTTTGTATCCCGAGATTTGAGCATCATGAAAAGAAACGGCTGTTTTTGCTACCAGTCTGGCTGAAGGAGGAGCAGGAGCCTATAAAACACGTTTCTGACATTTTGAACGCATATTCAGCAATAGAGCTAACACGATTAACATAAACTCACTGAAACAGGTCTTCATTAGAGAAAAACTACAGAAACAGCAGTGGCATTATTATTAATATTTCAGACACATTAAAAGTGTGACATCGTGAGTCTCTTTATCTCTTATATTAAAGACAGTCATTCACACTCAATCTGAAAAAGTCAGCACGTAAAGGTACCAGTACAGTAAATTCACATTCCTCTCAAAGTATTTGTACGCAGTATAAAATGAAGTATTACATACAAGCACAGATGTTTCCAGAGTCAGAGCTGTTTTTGTTGCTCAGAGCAACGGTGCTGCTCTGTTTTAAATCCAGCGTTTCCGCTTCTTCGTGACAAACAATGCGGACAGAGGAAATTGGTAGCGCCACCTAATGGCTGGCGGTGCAATTGTGTAGTATTATTTAATGAAACCATACTTATGATTCTCATTAATTGAAATCAAATTAATGCGACATATATGGCTTCATTGTGGTTTTCGAGTGAAAGTCTGGATTAGTTCAGCAATTAACGGTATAGTCAAGTTTGCCGACTAACAAGCGGTAAAAATTTCAAAGTAAAAGTCAACATTTTAACAGGTTAGTGTGCCATAAAGCACATAGAAACAACATTTCATACAATACTTTATTTTACATATAATTTATAACAGTATAATAATCCTTTTATGCCATATAAAACAGTTCTTGGAGAAAAAAAATGTTAACCGGAAATTTCTAGTTGTTCTAACTTGACGCACTGACCAGAGTCAGTCCTGTAAAACTTCACCGACATCAGCGCTTCTCTGGTCGGTGTGTTCTCTCTGTCTCTTCTTAGCAATGGAGCGGAAAGTTGCTCGGGATTTTCGGCATAAGGTGAGACGATAAGCGTTTTCATTTATCTAATAATATTTAAAATCGTCCAGGTAAAATGCTATTTTGCTACCTGGTTGTTTACTGTGGGATCTCAGGTGTGTCCGCCGGAGGGGATGTTGCGCAGAAAGGAGGCCTGAAAGAGCGGATTCAGTCACGAATTATTATAAAAAAAAGAAAAAAAAGAAAAGCTGATTCAAAATAGAACAAGAAACCAAAGTATATTTAGCTCAGAATGTCTTATCTCTAGTTTATCCTGGATAACATATTTAATAATGAAAAAACACAATTTTTATTATGAGAGGTACTTGAGAGAATTTTTAAATGTTTTAATTAAATTCACTGCATGATAAAACACGATTTTTTTTTATCGGCAGAGGTATCAAATATTACTTTAAAATTCCAATTGACATTGTAACTTACGACGAGTATTATTTGCATTATCTGTTTTACCTTTAGGGTTGACCTGAAATATGAAGGGAAAATTAAAGGTTAGGGTTTGTTATTTTAGAGAAATTCCCTTCTATTACCTGCATTAAAAATAAATATGAAAGAATTATAGACCTACAGTTTATTTAGTTAAATTGTCCTGTTTTGGTTATAATTAATAAAATGAAGCTACACCTCCTGTTTCACTTTTTAACCATTTTTGTATTTTTGTTGAAAAAACTTCCATTAAACACATTCTTATCTATGATTTTATTGACTTTTGACACGTCATAGTGTTCAAATTAGCCTTTTAAAAGTATCAAAGAGCACATAATAATTGAGAAAGTAAACCTGATATGTTTGGGGCATTTTTATCCTTAGAGCATGCAGGGATCAGCACACAGCCATCTGTGCTGCAAACAGCCAAGCTGGGAACCATACTGTCTCCACAAAGGGCAGCATAGCATTAGATAATGAGCATATGAGCGTCCAAGCAGAAGATATGTGACAATTTACGGTTTTAATTAGAGTCTCTCCACAGTCAGTCTTTTGTTTCTCTTCCTGACATGGTCATATCTGTCCCCATTCGCTCAAAACAATTTTAGTGTGTTGTTTTCTGTACCTTAAAGCCCAGATGAGCTGCTGAATTGGATTAAAGGTTGTGTAAAAAAAAAAAATTATTATAACACAACATCTTAGAAGTGAATACAGTTTAATCTTCTCTAAGCAGACAATGTCTTTCTATATGAATGTATGACACAGAGTGAGCTCAAATGTTGTTAATGTATGACTCCAAAGTCTGTAGTTCAGTCACAGGAGGGCCTAGCAGTTTCTTCCAGCACTAGGCAACAGACATTTATAACTGTCATAAAGTTGTGGGTGTGTTTTTAGCACACCCATTTTATTTAGCTGACCTGCCATCATAAAACCCCACCTTGAAAAATACTTTTGGATGTCAATAAAGAACATAATTGAAAAGTTAATCTATTTCACTAATCCACTTTAGAAAGTAAAGCTCATTTATAGGTACTGCTAAAACTCTATTTACATACACTGTATTAAAAGACACACAACCTCTTATTTCTTTCACTTGCAGATATTAAATCAGACTGCTTTTCTTGCTTTATATCAGTTAGGATTGCCAACATTTCTTTTTGTTTAATGCCAGAATAATAAGAGAACATTTTTATACTGTTTTCAAGTCAGATGTCTGCATACACCAAGATTATTATGCATTTAAAGAATATTGAAAGCCCAGATAATAATGTCATGCTTTGAGAGGTCCTGATAGGTTAATTAACAACATTTTAATTAAATGGAAGCACATATTTGGATGTACTTAAAGCCAATACCTAAAAAAAAGAAAAAAGAAACACTGCTTCCCTGTGTGTTTTCATCACGGAAGAATGAAAGAAAAGGGGAAAACACACATGGTGGCGCTGTTGGTAGCACTGTTGCCTTGCAGCAGGAACCTGGGGTCTTACTGCACCGAGTTTACACGTTCTCCCCTGCCATGGTGGGTCAGGTGGTAAGGGGTTCGTCCTGTTACCAGTGGCTTGTCTGTTTGAACCCCCACTCCGCTGTGGGCAAGTATATAGCAGTCCCACTTCTGTCAGTCGGCCCCAGGAAAGCTGTGGTTACAATGTAGCTAACCACTGTCAGTTTGTGAATGTGCGTATGAATTAGGTGGATGACCGATTATAGCGCAAAGCACCCTGGAGTCCTCTGACTTGATAAAAGCGCTACAAGTGTAGTCAATTTTCTCTCTGGCTACTCTGTCTTTCTCTCACAGTCCAAAAACATGACCGGTTAACTGGTTAATCTAAATTGCCCTTAAGTATGAGTGCCTGCATGGTTGTCAGTCTGTGTGTCCATGTGTTGCCCTGTGATGGACTGGCGACCTGTTCCCCACCTCTCACCCAATGACAGCTGGAGGCTCCAAGCCCCTCCATGAACCTGCAAGGATCATTTGGGGGGAAGAGAATCGTGGATCTGCGCAAGTCTGGTACAAGGTGTCATGATTATCTGTTCAAACTTAAACTACCAGTCAAAAGTTTTAGCCACACATTCTCTTTTAATGGTATTCTTTATTTTTATAACTTTTCAGATTGTATGTAGATTCTTACTGAAGGCATAAAAACAGTGAATGAACACAAATAACAAATTAAACATAGTAAAAGAACTTTTAAACTCTTATAATTTAGATTCCTTAAAGTAGCCGCCCTTTGCTGTGATGACTGAAATATTAATCTTTGGCTGTCTCTCAATGAACCTCTACAAAGTTCTTTTAAGACTCTTTGGAAAACCATTTCAGGTGACCACCTCATGAAGCTCATGGAGAGAATGCCAAGAGCGCAAAGCAGCATTCTAACAAAGGTGGCTATTTTGTAAAAATATAAAAATGTTTGAATGAATTATTTCACACTTTCTGTTCACTTTATAATTCCATGTGTGTTCATTCACACTTTTGTTGCATTTGGTGAGAATCTACAATGTAAATAGCCATGAAAATAAGTAAGAAGGTGTATCTAAAACGTTTGACCTGTAGTGTATATGCAAGTACAAAACTGTCCAGCCATCATACCGTTCAGGAAGGAGACGGATTTGGCATCTCAGAGGATTTCAGAGAGAGTGTTTTGGTAAGACACTCTCTCTTTTTTTGGTAAGAGGCTGCACGGTGGCGCAGTTGGTAGCACTGTTGCCCTGCAGCAAGAAGGTCCTGGTTTTTTTTTTTTACATTTGGAGGATAAATTGGAAGCTTGGAAACCTGAGAACACCATGCCAACTGTAAAGTACAGGGGCGGCGGTATAATGTGAGTTTTTCTGCAGAAGAAGCAAGACTGTGTGCGCAACTCCAAAGTAGAAAAAAAGGGAAGCATAAATGGGTGCGCGGTTCCGAAGGAGCTCAAAAAAACGGGATAACCAGCACTACAAGAAGTTCTTCAAATTTAATGTGGGCAGAAATGACTGGACACGTTTCGGCTGCATGTCTAGTTTGCCTCTGATTGGCTTAAATGTTTGTCTAACCTTTATAAAGATACATCAATTGGCTTGGATCTGTAACAAGCTGACGACGGCATGTAGCCGAAAGGCGTTATTTCATTTCTGCCCACATTAAATTTTAAGAATTTCTTGGAGTACTGGTTATTCTGATTTCTTATTTATTTATTATTTTTTAAAGGTTTGACCAGTTTAAAAGGCAATACTACTAAAAATAAGGAAAATATATGTAGACTTCTGAATTTGAATAAATAAAAAAACATGTAGAACCATATTCTAAAAAGTAATCTTCTATATTGTAATATAATCTTTATTCTTTTTGGAGTTAAAGATACGTTTGTGTGTGAATGTTGGTGTCATGTCTGTGAGATGTAAGGTGACACTACTGACCTTCCTCTTGCTGCCTCTCCTACGGTTATTATCTCCCAGTGGTGTGAAAGAGAAGTACAGCAGTCAGAGATTCAGATCATCCTACATCTTCGCTTCAACCTCAGTCCTGCTGCTTGAAAGAAATCAGGTTCTGAATTTAGTTTGTGATAGAAAATATTGAAGGGAAAATAGTGAATCACTGATGAAATGTGTATCACTGATTGGCCGAAGCGTTTCCTGAAAACCATCCTGCTGCACCTGAGCCATCATCAGGTTGGTAGATGGCTTTGGCCCCCTGTGGTTTTGGTGGGACTGGGACAGAAGTAACAGTGTGTGTTTGTTGATGAGCTGACAGAAGAAGGATGGCACCAGATGTTTCTGTTCTGTTGCAGGTGGAGCTGCTGATTGAAAATGAGGCAGAGAAGGATTATCTTTACGATGTTCTCCGGATGTATCACCAGTGAGTACAATTTGTCATTCTTCAGGCGGTTATAGTTGGTGTTGTATGTTCTTAATTGCTCTTTAAACCCCAATACATCTGTATAATTGAACTGTTGTTGAGTATTTATAAAATATTGTCATTTAACAAGAACTACTTAAAATAAAAACTGAATAAAGTCTTACAGTAAACGCCCTTGTATTGATATGCTCAAAATCTGTTTTACTTTCAGTTTTCCTTATTTTTCAAAATTTTTACGACATATTTTATTCTTTAAACTGTGCTGTTTTGTATCTTTTTTTAAAGCAACTTGCTTTCTGAGATCATGGGAACATGGTGCGCTTCACGAGGCCAGTAGACTAAAAGTCTTCTAGGTTTCAATTAATCTTTGTACAGACAGAGAGACCATGGCCTCATTGGTTGAGCCTCTGATCCATTTCTATTGTGCTCCGACAAGCTTGGCTAGTTATTGACAAAAGCTCTTTTTTATGTTCATCCTTCAAATGGAGCTAAAATGACACGTATGCATAATTAAACAAGCAGGCCACACGTCATGTGTTTTTTTTTTTTGCTGCTTTTGTAATTGCTTGAGGTGCCTTTTGTCTCTATCTCAATTGTAACAGAGAATATTGGATTATCTTTTTCCATAGAACTGCAATAATTATTTATTATTGATCTGTTGTTTAGGAAAGAAATGGAAAAAAACAGTTCACTGTGAACTATTATTATAATCTGTACTATATTGCATTAGGAATCAGTCCGATTGGTGTGGAGAGGCATTTGAATTAGTAAATTAGAGAACCTAATTTCCTGCTGTTTGGTTGAAATGAAAGTCTGTAGTAAGAATTATGTAAATATAGTAACCTGATAAATATTTTGGGGTTATAAATAGTTCACAGGCTTTTAAAGCATGCTTTTAGTACAGCTATATTGGTTTTCCTCTGTTATCTTTTGCTGCTTCGCTCCCTTCAATAATTTAATACTTTTTTATCATAAATATCCATTTTGCTGTCATAGTCATGGTAAAAACTGCATCCCACATTAGCTGTTTTTTGTATGACTTGTCCACATTGCTGTGAAAAAATACAACTTTGTATCAGTTCACTGAGGTTTGTGAGCATTTGTTTCTGTGGAGCCTGCTTAAGGCCCCTTCAAACTTTTCAAGCAAGTTGTCTTCATGTCCACATGATACCCCTGTCTTGTGGGTTTGTGGTAATACAGGCATGACAACCTGCAGACTTTAAACTACAAGATTACCTCAAAGTTGGGTTTTGTCAATCAATCAATCAGTGGTTGATTGATCAATGTTGCTCCAATAAGGAAGATATGTGAACAGAAAATGATTGATTCATTGATGAGTGATTACCGATTGATTGATATTTTTATTATTTTACCTTCTCAGGAAAAAAAATAAAAATAAATCACTGTCCTAAATGACCAGGAGTTTAATATATATTTCATTGCTATAATTTATGTTCAGTCAGACATATCAGCACATCCTACAAAGAATCTTTGAAAATCACCACAAGCCTCTAATTTAATCAGTTTAAATCTTATTATACATAAAACTAAAGTAGATACATATGTTATGACCCAGTCAAGCCAAAGGGCAATAAACAACAACCAGAATGAAGTTAACAATATTTATTGTTACACAGATAAGAGGGTTTCCCCTTTACTTTTACCCATTGGTTGTCAATCCGATAATGTTCAACCTGAATTTAAACACCACTTCAGGCGGACAAACCCGCATAAACCACTACAATGCTCACTGCAACCCTAAGATGCACTCGATTCACTGCAAAACAATCTCATGCAATCCAAACTCAAGATCACACCAAACAGGATCGGGTCTCAAATATTTAGGATTAACAGCGACATGGGATATAAGTATTCAAGAAGTGACCCCAGAACAAACGGAGAACAAAACAAACAAAATAAATGGAAGGGTGTTAGCCCGCCCTCACAAGCACTAAAGGGAGACAAACAATCCAAACTGGGCGGACTAACAAAAGAGAGAATCTCTAAGGACAGCAGGAAGCAGTGATAAAACTGTAAAAACAAAAATACAAAAAATACTAAATGCTTATTAAATCACTTTAATCAAATCAATCTAAAAACGCATTAGAACCACTGCATAACTGCATCGCATAAACCAGCACTATAAAGTCAACCTTGATGTAGTAGATCTGGTGCAGCCCTACCAAATAAAAACAATATAAAAAACAAAAACATCCAATTCAATCTGATTAAAAGAGACAAATTATCTAAGCCTACCTGCGGCGTCAAACAACCACACGCCCAGGTAACGCTACCACCAGAACGTCATCAATAATGCGGCCCTGTATAAAACACCATGTCAGCACAGACTAATTAAGAAGATCGATTTAAAACAATTTTCCGCCAAACCTACCACAGCCAGCAAACAGTGGAACGCGTGGGCCCAACACACACCTGGTCTCACACACAGGAAATTAACACTTGGCCACCACCCTTTCAGCTTCCCTTTTATGGAGGCTCAGGCTGTGGAGGGTGCGACAGCTGGTGGTGCCACCTGTTACACATATATATTTAGACATGTGAATAACAAACTTAAAAAACAAGCTACTTTTGCTCAAAAGAATAATAGTTTCTGAAGTAATGAAGGAACGTTTAGCAATCCTGTTTTTCAATGATTTAAGCTCTAACGGTCATACAGATTATATTGGATATTTGTGAAGTCTTGAATGAAAAGATATCCACTTGTTATGGTACAGGGAGAAGAGGAGACGTGTTTAAAGTTCTCTATTCTGCACTTGTTTTATTCAGTTTCATATCATAGAGTAACAGATTTCCCCATCTCATGTCCATTTTCTGGATCTCAGACTCTCAGTAGTCAGAGAGATAGCATTCCAGCTCTTCATTGCTCTGTCAAAGGAGCCCCGGCATACCACCCTCAAGCTTAGCCTTTGTTACTGTGAGGAATGAGAGGAGGAAACTGGTTTTTGTCCTACAGACTTCAAATCTGTTTAGATGGGTCATTAGTCATTAGGATCCCAGACCATATAGAACCACAAATAAGGGGTTACTTGCTGGGTTTAGTCATTTGACGTTTCCCACTGCTTGATAAGATAATTTCTTAGTGGCTGCAAGGAACATCTCTTGTCATGAAGGTTTCAAAGAAAAAGTTTGAGGAATGTAAACGCTTGAAGCAGGAGATGTTGCATAGAACAAAATGAATGTTTTATCAATAGGATTGTGTGGATGCCACATCTCTTGGCTGGGCTAAAGCTTCACAAATCTCTGATGTTTCATTAAGGGGATCTTCTTTTAAAATCTGTTCTTCATTCCCGGATCCCTGGCTACGTCTGAGATGTTGCTCTAATAAGGAAGAAATGTGAACAGAAGATGATGTGTAGCACTACGGAAGCAAATCGTTACCATATTTCAAATGAAAAAGCATTTTCAGAAATGCTTTTTCATTTTAAGAATGTGGCTGCATTGTTTGACTCATAAATTAAATTAGTAATCAATAATCCTATTTACATTTTAATTTTCTTCTTCAAGACTGCTCATTCTTTCACTTAATTAAAATGAAAAAGAAAAAGACATTTGAGATTTATTTTTCAAAATGTACCCCAGCAAATAGATACCAAAATTCAATTTGAAATGTAAAATTTGAAAATGAAAAAGCATTTCCAGATATGCTTTTTCATTTTAAGAATGTGGCTGCATTATTTGACCCATAAATAAAATTAGTAATCAATCATCCTATTTGCATTTGCATTTTCTAATTCAAGACTGCACATTCTATGCCATAATCAAAAAGAAAACAAAGCAGACATTACTTTTTCGTTTTTGTGGTCTGCCCGCAAACTACTGCCCAGAACTCAAAAACAAAAAAGCATTCCGAGCGGCGGGTGCAGCAGAGTGACGTCAGCAGCCGCTCTTCCTCAGCTCCCTGCTGACCGAGCTACCCATCTTGTTCGGTAGGGGGCGCTGTGCACGTCTGCATTGCATTACATTGCAAACGTGCCGAGAAATTGATTGAATTGCAGCAGGGCCAAACTCAGTTTGTGGCAGTGGCAGAACTGTCAGTTCCGGTGGCAGCCGTATGGCCCGGGACATTCAGCATGTTTTTAAGCATTTATTTATAATTTTCTGTGAGTGACAATTCAGAATAGCCGCTCGTGCTCTATAATAAACCGGCTGTTTGTGCAATAAATCTTCGTCATCCTTTCAGCACGTCACACATAGTGCTATTTATTTTCCATGTCAAGTAAAAACAATCACCTTATGTTATGGGTCTAAAGCTGTTTATTAAATAATTAGACGTGCAGACGTGCACAGCGCTCCCTACCGAACAAGCTGGGTAGCTCGGTCAGCAGGAAGCTGAGGAAGAGCGGCTGCTGAATTTTGGTATCTATTTGCTGGGGCATATTTTGAAAAATAAATCTCAAATGTCATTTTCATTTTCATTTTAATTTAGTGAAGGAATGAGCAATCTTGAAGAAGAAAATGCAATTGCAAATAGGATGGTTAATTACAAATTTTATTTATGGGTCAAATAATGCAGCCACATTCTTAAAATGAAAAAGCATTTCTGAAAATGCTTTTTCATTTGAAATATGGTAACGATTTGCTTCCATATAGCACCAGGAAAACTTTCAGGATGATATGTTAGCAAAGATGGTTAACCCTTGGGTGACAAACCCTTAACTAAACTTTAGAAATGCAGTTGGTAATTCAACAAATGACCTCAGAAAATCATCCACTGTCCTTAATTAATAAAAAATCATTTTAGAACACAGTAAACAAGGGAACTGTCATTGTAACTAGATTAACATTTAAAATCACTCTAAACACGGAATTCATTATCAAGCAAGGGCATCATCTTCCTTTCAATTTTGTGACACAATCACTAATGGTTAGAGTTAAAAATAATCCAGCTATTTATTTTTCTCAGTTAGAAAAAATAAGGAAAACACAGAAAATCTCTGATCTGCAGCTTTATCAGATATCAATCCCTTCAGCTGGGGGCCCGATAATAACAAAATATACTCAACCAGGTAGAGTACTGGAGATGACCCTCTAAACAACCTGAGGAGAAAATCAGAGGGTAAAAATTTTACAAATATGATGTAGCATATCCCACACATCTGACTGTCCAGCAGAGGATCTGTCTATTAAAGCGGCTTAGCTTATTTTATGTCTATAGCACTATTTCATGTAATGTTTATAATTTTTTTTTAGCTTTTAATCTTGTATTTGTTGGTTTAATAAGCTGTTGGTTGGGAACAAAAACAGCTTTTTTGAGTGTTTGCTCCAAGATTATTGGAGTTCAACAGAGGCACTTTGAAAGAATCAAATGGCTGAAAAATAATAGAAAAATACCTGCCAGCATGACCACCTCCTCTCAAAAGATTTCCTGCTTCTATGACCTTCATGCTGTCATTGTGCCCAAGACAAGAACTATTTGTCACTTTTAACTTTTCTTCTTTCCGCTGAAGATGAACAACACCAGTCTTAAATCGTTGTTACCAGGCTTTGTTTTATGTTCGTTTTGAGTTTTAGGCATATGTCATTTTGGATGATGGTTGGATGAGGCATGTGTAAGGTGATGAATAGAGTGGAAGGCCAAAGGCCACAGTTGAATTGTTAATTGGAACTGAATAAGTCGTCTAAACTATCCATCAGACGGGTGTCACATTTGACTCTAGAACACTTTGGCATACAGAAGAGTTTATGGTGAACTCAATGACTGCAGGTCATGGTCGCACAAACGTTCAAAGTATCACCATCCACAACTCAAACCCGGTTCGGCTGTGTCAAGGACTGTACCCTCCGTATATGGGTCGCACGCTTTACACCTGTGCCACAGCAGTGCCCAATGTGTTTAAGCTCAAATACAGTTTTTTGGTTTTCTCCACACATGTTGCTCTACATCATGGCCAGAAGTCTCTTCTTAAATCTGGTCAAATCAAAGGACATTATGCCAGAAATCCTCCAATCAGATGAAGCTTTGAGAGAAAAGGGTTTCTTTTGACAGCCAATTCCAAACAAGTCATACTTTTGAATCTTATAATTGCCCTGTGATGAACTCTAACATTTAAAATGCCAACTGAGGCCTTTAGAGTCTGAGATGGAGCTGTAATGTTTTAATAGTTTTAATGAGCTTTGTATAGTCTGGTATTGGTGTGAATTTTCCACAACATTGATTCCTTAGAAATTGGAAAACGTCCTAAATGTTTTCCTCTTGTGAATAATCTTTCTCACTGTGCAATAATGGCCTTTCGTTTGTTTTGGAAATGGTTTCATAACGTTTCACAGATTGTTCAGCAAGAGGCCTTCTATAGGAAGTTTTCACCTTGGTGTTGTTTAAGTCAAGTCAAGTCATGTTTATTTATATAGCGCTTTTCAGCAACAAGGCACTTAAGGCACTGTACATAAGGAAAAACATTACAATGATACAGAATATCAAACAACAGAGGTAATTAAAAAAATAAAGAGAATAGAGTGATGGATAAGAAAATTAAAGGAAAATTGGACTGAAAACGTAACTAATAATGTTTAGATAACACATTCAAAGGCCACTCTAAACAAATAAGTTTTTAATCTTGATTTAAAGCAACTTAG
>JAHUTJ010008866.1:0-28985 GCA_036250325.1 Characodon lateralis | reverse complement strand
CGTAACAATTGAAATATTCCCAAAGAAGTTTATAATAAAGTTTCTTTTATAAATATCAAGCAGAGCTTTAAAGCATTAGCTGTGATGCTCTGCTTGTGAAAGTAAATCTGTTGGGCTTCTTCTTGGCACTCAGACAACAATTCTGAGCGATACTCTGCCAGTCAGGACATGGTAAAAAAAAAAATAATAATAATAATAACCTATTACATTACACTAAGCCTTTACTGTGGTGAAGGTTATAGTATTTATTGAACAAAGAATGTTATAAATACATATCGAAGCCCAAAAAAGAAAATTACTTTGAAATTACAATTTTAATGCAAATAAGCCCTGAGGGCCCAAATAAAATAAATGCTAACTAGTTTAAAATGAGTCACATGAATTATTATTTTGTGCAGCCATGATACTCCTGTTTGCATTAAAGTACTGCAGAACATCAAACGTGTCAGCATATTATGCACTGCCTTGGAAGCATATGTATGGCTCCTATAATAATTATTATGCAGATTTATTGTGTAGATTTTTTTATGGTAATGTAAACACAATGTGTTTAGATCTATGTATTTACATTTTTATGAGTACAACCTTTTCAAAATTTTCTCCTTGTCTTGAAAAATGTCGACTTACATTTCAGCTGCATTTAAAAGCTACTTTACCTAACAAACACCTTTTTTATGTGTTTTTTTTTCTCAACTGTTTGACTCAGCAGGAGAATGCAGTATTATGTGCAGAAACATGATGTGCAGGAAGATCTGTGATGTTCCTGCCAATTACATTTGTGTTTCTTCAGCTTTGTTTTTCTTTGTATCAATCCAGCTGCCATTAGCTGAGAGGTGGGGAAGCTACTCCTTTAAAAAATAGCCAGTCCATTACAAAGCTAACAACAGGAGACAAACAACCAGGCATGCTCAAACTCCTAGAATCTAGAATCACCTTTTTACTTCATGGACCATACACACAGAGCAGATAGTAAGCCACAGGGAACATCTGGAGCATCTGTGGATGTCCATCCATTTGTTTGGTGGGCTCTGCACTGTCAGACCAGGCTGAAAGTTTTATGAGTTCATCCATTTTCCGTACCTGCATGGTAGTCCATGTAGAGTTGCAGGGTAGCTGGTGGTGCCTATCTGAGACTTAGTTAACAATCTGAAAAAATCTGGACCAGATTATAATTTAATGTCACCACTTAAAAAAAAAAATGAAAAAAAAAAGGTAAGTATTTGTAAACCCAGGCAGGATTACCTCCAGTTACTCTAACATGCAGGATTTTGGGCTGTGGGAGAAGGCTGAATTGAATCTAAATACATTTAATAATTTTATAGCTGAGATCTTATTAATTCTCTGTGCTTCAAAACATAAAGGCTTAGAAATAAAGCAAGCTGGTAGTCAAAAATAATTAGTCCAAAAACATTATAAAGCTTTCATGTAACGCCATTGTCTGTAGATGGGGGGAAGAAATTCCAGCTTCCTAAAACTTAATTAATTACAAATATGTCATCTGGTGAGAAATCACAAGGCTAAGTGATTGTATGGTATTTTACATGGATATTTTTTCCACCATAAGTAAAACTGTGAGGCTTATGCCATTAGTATAACCATCCTTCTTCAGAGATGCCTAGGCAGAGTTAAATTGCAGAGTGGCAGTCAGCCAAGCACACGGCCACAGCAGGAAGTTTGTGTTTGCTCGTCAAGCCGCTTCCCAGGGAAAGTGACTCAACTGTCCTGAAACAGCAGCCGTGTCTCTCCAGCTTCCTCTCATGTTTTCTTACTAGCAGCAACGCAATTAACATTTCATGGAGGACCAGTTAATGCAGCTTTGAAAAGCAAAAGAAGAAGGGGGAAAACAGGGAGAAAAATCCCGTTATAATATGCAGTGGAAAAATCTTGCCTTGGTGCCATTTGCCTTTCACTTTAACCTCCCTCAGGAACTTGTGCTCTATTGTTGCTGGAATCACAGCGCTGTCCACTTAAATGTCGAACGGCTGCTTCCTTTGCTTTGCGTGGAGATTATAATGACTCATCCTTTTCTCAAAAGAGCTAATCTTAGCATCCATTTAGCAGAGAAGTGTTCCACCATTATGACAAGTGACCCCCATTTCTTTTCATGGGAACGACTGCTTCCTCCCTGAATCAGAGAATGGCTAGCAGGCATATAATTCAAATGCTGTCCAGAAAAGTGCTGCAGCGGCAGATTACAAAGGAGGCCTTGAACTGCATGAAATATTAAAGCATTAAGATTAGATGAGAAAGTAATACTTTACAAGATCTTGCCATAGTCTCAAAGTAATGTCTGGCTTTCTTCCCCCACAGACAGGAAAGGAAAAACCACTGAACATCCTATATCATAAAACCAGTTTTGTGGGGTTTTAAATAAGATTATTTTAATTTTAATCGACCATCGCAGTGAGAGTTCTTTGCTGAAAATTTATCTAAACAATGTCTAAATGGACCACAGACGTCTAGGATAAGACTGGTATCTATACCAATGTTAGACGTCTATGGTCCCTAGACCTCTATATGCTTAATACCACATAGAACAGTGTTATTGTTGTTGTTAGAAGACTGCTGTAAGTTGCAAGCAATACGAACAAAAACAAACAGGAAAACTGGACTGCTACAACTCGGAAATGACGTGAACTTCGACATTAACCTTCGACTTCCAAAGTTAATGGAAAGTAGCATTAGTGACAGTGCTAACGCTAAAGTTAAACTTGCTAGCAAGCTAAAGATAAGCCTAACCCTCTACTAAGAAATGGCAACTTGTAATGGTCAGGAAAGTAGTTTTAATGTCACCTTGTTACAATGGATTTAAAATATATTACTATTTCAGCAATATTTACACCTTAATTACAGTCCAATTTTAATTTGTTTAGTTTGTTTCTTTTTAACATAGCAAGATGAACCAGTAGACCAAATTAATCTTAAAGTAAATAGCTAGGGGTGGATTGTCTTTTTTTTTTCAGAAATTGTACAGTTAAAATAAAGCAAGATGAAAAAGATTATGAATTTCCAATGTAGCTTTATACAGAAATAAAAAGGATTTAAAAGGACAGTAAAAAAAAAAAAAAAAAATATATATATATATATATATATTGTATATTGTATATTGTGTATATATATATATATATATATATATATATATATATATATATATATATANAAAAAAAATATATATATATATATATATATTGTATATTTTATATTGTGTATATATATATATATATATATATATATATATATATATATATATATATATTGTATATTGTATATATTGTGTCTACAATCCAGATCAGCTAATTTGTCAGAGGGGCTGGTAAAGAGTTTTATCAGTTAGTGAGAATAGTTGGATTAACACAAAAAAGCTTCTTTCAAGGTGATGTGTTGTCTCTAGTTAACAATATCTGGATGAGCATCTTTTCTGAAGCTTTTTTATGTACTCTGAAGGACTCATTTCCGGAAATACAACTGGGACAGAAGGAGCGTTCCAGATACAACGACCTAAACCTCATTCCATATGTTTCAGCTTGAAATGGCCTCTGACCATCTACAAGCCAAACATAAATGCTAATGTGGCAATGCTGAAGTGAGCACTGACAAAGATAAAGATAATAAATATATAAGTGGCAGAGTCATAGGCTGTTGGTCACCAGGGTGACTCTCTGTGGTTCAATCCCTGACCTTCCTCCATCTCGATCTGGTCGTTTCCTGTCTGCTTGTTGTTGGTGAAGGACACTAGCACCACAAAATCATTTGAAAAAAATCATTAAAACTTAAACTGTTAGGAAATTATTTATTATTCCTAATTGAATGTGTTCATTTGATTGCTTCACGCGTAAGTTAACCACTGGTAAATCCTTCTCTACTAGTTTCACCTAAATTAGTTTTGTTACATGCCAGCACAGCAGTCATAAAATGACGAACAAATCTGCTGTTACACAAATCAAGTACTTAATTACACGCCCTGTGCATTAATGAATCTGGGTGTTACTTTCTTAATGTTTCCTTGTTCGCTCATTACAACACACCTCTCTTTGTGTATAATTAATGGATCTGGGATCATATTTGTTGCTTAGTTGTCCCACTGGTGTTGAGTGAAATGATGATATAGGCGGTACTGCAGGTGGAGGAATAGTGAGGCTAACTGATTTGACTAGACCCAGCATGACCCTGTCTGCATGGCAATTATTCGTGGCTAAATCTAGCAGACAATATAGTAGTTTTGCAGGTCCCTGCAGGATACACAGCTGGTGCCAGAAAATCAAATCTTGCCATTGTAGTCCATCCTACTCCTCCTCATGAACCACTACACTGTGTTTTGTTGCTAAATGATCCAGAAACCTTTATAGATTTCTCACATTCTAGTCAGGAGTATTAATGCAGCCAAACAGTTTAAGAAATGTGAATAAAAACAGAGAAAACCACAATTAGATATAGTTTGTACTGTGAGCACACTAGCCATAGCTAACCATACTCCACTCTGTACACTAGGGTCATACGAGACATATGAGAAATGTATGGTTTGTTGTGTTTATTTTATCCAGTACAATAATAATTTACAATGAAAAAGCAAAATAAATTGAAAAATGCATAGGCATCTTGAAGAATAATATGTAAAGTGAAAGTTGATTGCTTTTAAAGCTAAGTGGAAGCTAAGTACATTTAAAAAAAAAAAAACGCTTTGAATTTAACAAACATATTTAAGTACCTATTAACTGTTAAACTCCAAACATTTCTTAAAATCTACCAAAATAAAATGCATGCAAATTCAAGTTCAAGGAGGTTATTTGGTTAAATACTAGCAATTTGTTTTATCAGTGTACTCAAAGATTTATTTCGAAATTTGTCATTATATTACATGCTTGGAAAAATATGAAAAATGTAGGTAGCAAAATAAAGAAACAGAGAGGGAAGTGAGAAACTGGGCATAAGCAGGCAGAATTGAAATAAATAAATAAATAAAGGAAAACAAATAGAATGAAAAGAGGCAGAAATTGCAGCACAGTAAAAGGCAGAGCGAAAACTCAGATCGAGGGTAATCAACCGTGAGGCAGTCGCACAAAATTCATAGCCATAATTTGGAATCCCACAAACCTGGCATCTGGAAAAAGAGGGAGATACAACAGATACCTGTTTGCCAGAAATGATCCACGCTGTGTGGGCATTTCCGTTACTCCTCCTCTTCCTCTGCTCACTCTGTCTCTGGAGTGCTTCGCCATCCTGTTCAGAGAACAAATGGAACTTGCGTCATATGATAGGCAACATATCTCTGTTGTACCTGAGCAGTCAGCCTTGAAAATTCGTTGTGAGAGATCATTTTAGGGACAGCGGAAACTGAATGAATTAGGAGGCTCACAAGACAAACAGGGCCCCTTTTGTTCCTTTTTCTAAGCACAGTGCTATTTTTGATTTTCTATTATCCAACAATCCTAAATATCCTCGCATCCATCTAACAGGCAAATACCCACAAGGGAATGTTTTCCCATTTGTCAGTGGCCCTATATATGGATGAGTTGGCCAGGGATTATGGATATACACTATTTCAGGCCCCAAAGAGAGCTGTTTCTATGGGCCGCAGATTTAGCGGCTGAATTTCAGGAGAGAGAGAGAGCAGAATGCAAAGAGAGCACGAGACCTCAGGTAGTAGGTAATTCATTTTTTACCTTAATTTCCCACAGGGTCTCTGCAAAACCCAGACGAGATAAAGTCCATTTAGTGAACATGTATTTATAAATTTAATTGGTTAATGAACTCTCTCAATTGATGACATGTACCTTCACGGAAACTGACTTCATTCATATTCACGAGCTGGCACTGTTACCAGGACCCCTGGAGAGGTTTCCAGGTCAGATGGGATGTGTGCATCCCTCTAGTGAGCAGCACTCCTCCCGGGTGTATATTGTTAAAATACTTTCTAAGAGAAGTTTTATGTGGAGTGACCTTCAGATTCCCAGGAGCACAGCTATATTAGAAACAAAACACTTCTTTGGCAGTCTTGTCTGACCTTGTTATATGTATTTACAACTCATTTCAACGGCCACACATAAAGGAGGAGTAAGGGAATTCATGCAGCCTAAAGTTTCGATGCCATACTAAAATTATCCATTCATTCAATGTCTATACTTGCTCGGCAGCTCTGCAATGAGCTCTCGTCCCGACTGGGGCCTTTTTACAAAGAGTTTGCATGTTCTGCTCATGCGGGTTGGCTAGTGTGTGGTTTGTTTGTCCTGTGTGTCTCTGTGTAGCTATGTGATTGACTGGTGTCCTGTCAAGTACACCATTCCACCCACAACCATGCACTGATAAGCAGGACTAGACAATAAAAGTACATAAACAAAAAAAAGGATTGCTTCCAGGCAGTTGATGACATCTGTAGAGCTTAAGGTGCTGATCAGGTCACACTTTATCGGGAACAAAGAACTCCATCATCAGCAAAAGGGAGTGATTTACTCCAAAGGTCAAGAATCTGGACATTTTCCAGTTCTCAAGTGCACAAAGCTGTCACTTCAGAACCATACCTTTACTCCCAGAAAATACATCCCAGATCTTCAGTTTTATCAAAAGCACCTTGGCTCTAGCTTCAACAAAAAGTGTCAGTCATTTGCATTTCAAATACTGCGCATGGCTTTGCAAGACTGACTTGCCGGTCACAGCGCTGCGACAAAGCAGAAAAACAAAATCAGTCTCTGTTCTTTCCTAAAGCTGTAAGCTGGAACAGAAATTTAAGGTGTCTGAGGTTCACTTTGAGTAAAAGAGGTGTGCCAAGAAAGTTTCTCTTCAATCCAAGAAAACATTATCTCACAGCACATTACCGTGTTGGACACCACATTGGACTTCAAATGATTTCATTTCTAATTTTTTCAAATAATTTTACATCTAAGCTATCAGGACTTCTGATCGCAGCTGATTAATTTAGGGTTATTTTTCTCTTGTACCTCTTAAACACAATGGCAATCTAATTTGTGAAAAACAACAACAATCTACACATGAACGCAAAAAAACTAGAGGCACATTTCATTACCACATCTGTGATATTCATTTGAATTAATGGCCAAGTACTGCATATTCACTTCACAGCTTTCAAACTGCAGTTACTCAGAAGAACAGCCGGTGGTTTAATTAGAAGGTCCTGGCTCTATTGTAGGGAAATGGAAGGAGAAGGCGGTTGTGGTGGGCACTGATTGAGCTCTCTGGCTTCAAACCCATTTAGTAGTCAAGAGCCCGAGGAGAAAGCTTACAGTGGAGGCGAAACAAAGGAGGTTAGTGGGAAGGTAAGACAGTGGAAGACTTTATGAATGTACCAGAGTTCTAATAGGGGCACAGATATCTTAAATGAGTATTACATGATTATTCGTTTAGTATAAAATGCCATTCAAATGCATTCATACTCTTTGAACTTCTTCACTTTCTGTGAAAGTGCAACACAAAGTAGAATACCATTGTGAGAAAGGAAAATAATACATAGTTTAGAATTTTTTTCATTTTCAAGTAAAAATAATACTCCTGAATAAAGTCCAGTGCAATCAATTCACTTCAGAAGTCTCCTAATAAGTCCAGCTGTTCTGTGAAGCCCTCAGAGGTTTGTAAGAGAATATAAATTAACAAAAAGTATCACGAAGACCAAGAAAAATAACAGACAGGTCAGGCAGAAATTTGTGAGAGGTTTGTAGCAGGTGGTTATAAAACAATATCTCAGGCTTTGAATGGTTCACGCTTATCAGTTCCATCCATCCTCTGAAAATGGAGAAAACATGAAACATAGCATAAATTAGAGAAGCAGCTAATAGAACAATGTCACATCTATAGGATCTGCAGAGATCCAGAGATGTAAATAATCTGCAGAAAGGATAATTATTATTTATGAACAAATTTGGCCTTCATGGGAGAATGGCAAGAAAAAAAAATCCATTGTTGAAAGAAAGTTATAAGATATTCTGCTCTCAGTTTGCCACAAGCCATGTAGGTGACACAGCAAAGATGTTGATTCTGATCAGATGAGCCCAAAATTCAACTCTTGGGTACCCACACAAAATACAATTTGTGTAAAACTAATGCTGGACATACCATTTCTCCAGTGAAAAATGGTAGTGGCATTATCATGGTGGAGGTGCGTTCTGTAGCAGAGACACAGAAGCTGGTTAGAGTTGATGGAAAGATGGATGGAGCTAAATACAAGAAAATCCTGAAAGGGATTCTGTTAGGGGCTGCTAAAGACTCCAGGCTCGGGGGGAGATTTCCAATAACAACAATAGCACTAAGCATACAGCCAGATCTAAAATGAAATGGTTCAAAGGATACTCTTGTGTTAGAATTTTTTAGTCAAAGAACAAACCTAAATCCAGTTGAGAATCTGTGGCAGCACTTTACATATAACCTGACTGAGCCTGAGGCATTCTGCAAAGAAGAATGGGTAAAGATTTCAGTCTTCAGATGTGAATAGCTAGTAGAGAAACACTCCAAAGATTTGCAGCTGTAATTGCAGCAAAATGGTGTCGTACAAAGTACTGATCTTGGGGGCATCTAATGGAAATGCCTGCTACACCTTTTAGATTTTCATTTGAAAAAAAAAAAATAATTAAAAAGCATGTGTATTTTCCTTCCACTTCACATTATGCACTACTCTGTCATGTTCCATCATGTAAAATTCAAATACAATATATTGAAGTTTGTAGTTGTGATAAGACAACAAAATATGCAATTGTTTAAAAGGTCCCAATACCTTTGCAAGACACTGTGCATTGTTTGTCATAGTCTATAAATCTCAGAGCTCTGCACCACTTCCATGTAATTTCTGGTGCAGCCAGGCCTTCCTTCCTGCACATTGTCACACTTGGCTCGCAGCTATCCAAACTAGCTGCATATGTCGGTTGTTTTCTGTGTGGCAGAGTTGCCCTGTGGATAACAAGCCCAGCGACTGGCACCAAAGCCATCACCGTCCTGACTGGACCTGCAGCGGTATCGAGTAAATGCCATAATTCTGCCATAATGTCTTCTTATGGAGGGAGTGGGCCACCACTGCCTCCCTCTCTGTGGTTTTGCTGTGTAATGAAATATGTCTCCCTTGATGTATGGCTGGAGGAGAAGCCCAAATCGAAAATTGAATCACACTAACTTAATTTGTGGTTGGGGCAATCAAATTACTTGTTTTGGCTGCTGTGCTGACGATGAATTCATCTTTGTGACAAAGCTGTCATTGTGGCGTAAAGGGGGCGGAGGAAACTGAGTGAATATGTGTGTGTGTACGCATTGTGTTGGGTGATGGTGAAAAAAGGCTAGCAGACAAATTAGCCATGAGTGTTGTTATGCGCATAGTGCCGGTGTGGTGAAATTTTCTGTCTGTGTGCAGTTCTCTGAAGTTTAATAATACAAACAATACGTTCCTTTCCTCCACAGCAGCCAGTGGACAGCCACAGCTATAAGCTGCTTAAACAGGCTTGTCTGACCCTGTGGACCAGCGAGAAGAGAAAGTGTCAGGAACTGTGGGCATCCACAGAATGTGCTCATTTCTACAGCAGCTGAACAGCTTGACATCACTGCCTCAAGACACAAAGCTTCATATGGCTACAGTAAGATGGAGCTCAGTGGCTCATTAAAGGATCAGTTCATGGAAAAAAAAAGCCCTTCCTCTTTTATTTTTTGTACTGTTCAACATGGATGAATATAAAGAGGGGTTTATGAAGTGATGACACCTCCCAGTGGTTTCCAGTCATGTCCACAGAAACGCTAAAATATGACTGCTGTCATCCATTTTATTTAGCGGCAAAGTGGAAACTGGTTATTACATAACAGTGGTGACAAGGATGCCATGCAGGTTTCACACCCAATCAAAAATAATAAACCCAATACTGGTGCATTTGTTTAAGCGGAGTCCGCATGTTCTCCCTGTACATGGATTATCACTGATTTCCTCTCAAAATCCATAAAGCATGTTAGGTTTAACTGCCAATTTTTGCCATTGGGTTGGAGTTTGTGTGTGAATGATTCCCTCATCTGTCTATGTGTTTGGCTTACAACAGGCGTGTCCAAAGTGCAGCCCAGGGGCCATTCGTGCGGCCCCCGATCACAGTTCAAGAATGGTACAAATTTGGCCCAACAGTACATGCATTTGATGCAGATGGACACCTTTTAAAATACTTCAGGGCACAATTTTCACAGACACATTAAAGGATTTTTAAAATAGAAATGTTTGATAAGTATTCGTCCTTTTTAACCATATATTTAGCTTTTATTTTAGTTCAACATAAAACAGGATCACAAACATTTGGCAACATTTTGTGTATATATATAAATATTACAAAATATTATAATAATTGTGCTATAATGAAATTTCTTGTTCCATATGATGCAATGTCAGTGGAACAAGTAACACGACATCATTAGGGACATTTTGGATCACCAAGCAACAACGATCCAAATACAGAGCTAAATAGAAGGTAGGGCCTAACTGACTAGCATGTCCTTAATGGCCCCATTAGTGATTTTGTTGGCCCAGTTAGTGTGATTGTTCTGATTACAACTTATAAGCATGTTCTTTCCAACAATGTTCAGCACTGAAGAAGCCTTTTGGATGAGAAGCCAAACATCTTCCAAAAACCAGAGAAAAAGTCCAGTTGACTTCTACTTACATACTTAGGATTGTAATGTCCTGGATGAACGAGGATCTACACCAGCGCACAATGGGGTATAGACATCCTGGGGCATTTTCCGATTAGACCTTAAAAACGTGGCTGATCATTCATACGCTAGAATGATTGCCCGTATATCAGATAGTCAGCATAAAGACAAATGATACAAACAAGCATGCATGCAATCTAAGTTTAGAATTATCATTTACACAAACAAGACCAAGATAAGTGAACCAAACCAAGCAGAAATGTGCCAAGTCCTCTCTGAAAATCAAGGATTAACCTAGATTTTACTTTAAGGGGAAGTTACCAAACCACCACTGCCCCATCTTTATATTGTAACAGATTTTTTTTCAAAAATGATGTAACATCGGTAGCAGTACGGTTTACCGTGAGCAGATCAATCCATAACGTTGTTTTGGATGAATGTATTGAGGTCAAACTCTAGAGCGGACGAGTCACAGAAACAAGGCTGATAAGAAACAACAGTAAGGGCGGGGGGGACAGTGCGTATGTGTCACTCCATTGTGAAAATCAGTGCCGCGGGCGTGAAATAGTCCTGCACCAACAAAGTCCTATAAAAGCAGACATAACAGTGTTTTAATCCACTGAAGTGAACATGCCAAGCAGAATTAACGAGTTGCAAGATTCGTCCCCTGTTCAACCAATTTCCCCAATTGGGAATGAGTGTGTGATGGGCCAGCACAAATAAAGCTTGTCCATGCATACAAGTTTACTCACCATCCAGAGATGTTTCACACTCACACTGATGAGACAAACATAGGGAACGTTTTAAAGGATGGCTAGCTTTTTATTTTTATCTTCCGGGAGCAGAGGACAGTCAAGCAGAAAAGATAGAAAATGACTCAGTGGTCAGGCTCTCCGTGATCTATCAACATGCTCGTATCTAAAGCATTTTTAAGATGTCAAACTCGGTGTGGAGGAAGTACTTTGACATTTATAAAACACATTTGCACACTTCACACATGGTTAAATGTAAAGGACTTATTGTTGGGCATGCTACAGTGGTCAAACTGTGGGGGTGTTTTGTTTTTGTTTTTTACCTTGGAAGGATAAAGGCTTAGAAGGAGGACCTGAAAGCATATCATTCCAGAATAATGCTATTTCCATCAAAGGTTTTTCCTCTGGCTGTATGTGAGAAACGAATGTCCCTTAAACATGCATTTTCTCTTGAGGCCTGCAGGAAGATTATAGTACAGAGGTGGACAGCCATATCTATGCAGGTTTGTGGCTGCACTATACTCCTTCCATTTTCAGATGATGGGTTTAACAGTGTATGAAACAACTTTCTCCCTGCTGTCTTCTTTGGTCTTCAAAATGTTGTTTGTTCACAAACCTCTGAGGCCTTCACAGAACAGCTGGATTTATACTCATATTAAATTACACACAGATGGATTCTCTGTCTCTGGAAGGCAATCGGTTGCTTAGATTTTATTCAGGGGTATCAGAGTGGTGCCAAATACAAATACACACATTTTGGACTTTTGTTCATGAGAAGCTTTACAAAACCCTGTATCCTTCCTCTTCCACTTCACAGTTATGTTCCAGTTTTTGTTGGTCTATTACATACAATTCCAATAAAATACATCAAATTTGTGGTTTTAAGGGTACAATATGTGGTAAAAGTTTATATTTTTTATTTTCATTTATTTGGAGAAAAAAAAATCTCCACTGAGAGCAAAGTGGACTGGAGTCAAATTCCTTGTTTGTGTGTTTGTGTGCACAAACTTGACAATAAAGCTGATTCTTATTCTGATTCTAAGTGGTATGAATACTTTTGCAAGGCAGTGTACACTGTAAGAAAAACATAAATTTTAACTTCAATGGGACCACCCAAACATAACATTAACAATAAAGTTATAGTTCCTATTTATTAAAAAAAAGAAGACCTGAGAAAGGGAATCAATTATTCTGTGTCCTCCAGTACTCTAAATTCTTTATAGCATAGGTTCACCAAGGTTTTGAAAAGATTCTGGTCCAGATTTGCCAGATGTGAATCCCTTGTCACCAGGGGTGAAAGTGAGCCGGTACGGTCCGGTACTGCCTACCACTAAAAGACTGCACCGGTCTGCAGTACCGGGAAGAGGGAAGAACGGCTGTCTGCTCTGAAGCCGTCATCCAGAACCCGTTACGGCTGCAAAAATTCCCACAAAAAAGAACAGATCCGCTAGCAATAGGCAGTCTAAAACAAGACTTAATCTGTTTTATAAATATAGTTATTTTCCCCTCATTCCAAATAGTTTCTGAACTGTTCTGCTATGCTGGAGCCTCAATGCTCTTGCTTTGCTTCTCTCCCTCGGAGCTCGAGGCTGTTGTGAACGGCCAGCCTTTAAAACGAGCACCGCTACGTTTAATGTCTGTCTGCTCGCTGCTAAATACCCCAGTTAAAAGCAAAGGGAGAGAAACTAGTTGTGGTTCAGGTAATTTTGCTGAATTACAACAGCACAGTACACCTCAAAAAACCGCTTATGACCAGAGATTTCACATTCGCTACACGAGAGCGCATGCGCGCTTACCTCCAAAACAGAGCAGGTGCCAAGGAGATCGGTGCGTTCGATTTAACGGACTGGGAGATTTTACACAGGTGGTGCACAGACATAAAAAGCCGCTGCTTGCATTAGGACAGGACGAACAATAAATCACTTACCATCAGACTTTTAAATAAAAACCACGAAAACAAGCGAACTGTCAATTTTTTAATTTAACTGAAATCAAAACTCGACCAAAATGCAGAGAACAAGAACTTCTTTGTTCAAAAGAAAAAATGGAAACTGATGATGAAAAGTTATGCATCATAAAATGGTTTATCATTGTTTCATACATGGCAGTTCTTTATTCTACATGGTCAAGTGATTCTAATTTCTGCCTTATACAGACAGCCTACAGTAAAGTAAAATATCGATCCCGGTATTGATTAGTTTGAGTTTGGACTTTGCTGAGAGAGAGAGAGATCTCGAGGGGGCCACAGTTAGAGTAATAATTAACACACACACATTATATATATATGTACCGGCAAGAATTTTAAACCACTTTCACCCCTGCATGTCATGCCACATCCCAAAGGTGCTTTATTGTAGTGAGACCATGTAACTGTGGAGGCCTTGGAGTACAATAAACTCAAACCAGGTTGAGATGATTTGAGCTGTAAGATTAGGGTCATTATCCAGATCTGAAGATGGGTTCACTTTGGTCCTGAAGGGCGCACACGGTCAACAATAGTCAGCAATAGATTTTGAGCTTATATCATGCTAAATTGGTACTTAGGGGCCCGAAGTGTATCAATAAATTATCCCCTAACATCATTACACCATTAACCTGAACAAGACAGGATAGATTCATCCTTTAATAATGTTTATGACAAATTCAGACCCTACTGTCTGAATGTTGCAGCTGAAATTAAGGCCAGGCACCTACCATCCTTTTCTGTCCAATGTTTCAGAGCTTCAAAGTATGTTTTTCTGCTACTGTTAGAGCCCATCCGCTTCAAAATTTGATGTTCTATGTGTTCAGAGATGTTGTGGAGGTTCCTCCAACTATTTCACAGTGTTAGTATTTTATGTTTCTTTCATACAGTAGATCTGTTTGAGAGCACGTTTTTGTATTATTATTTTCGAATGTTTGCTAATATGGGTGCACACATTTAGTAAACACCCTATGTCTGTGCAGATTATGAACTGTTTATTTCTTTTGCTGAGGTTGAAGGAACTAGCTGGGGAGAGCAAATATGATGCAATACCAGGAAGTGGAGGAATCCATCAGGTGGCTGGAAATGGGGAACTTGACTCTGGAGAAGCTGCCAAACTCTAAAAGCTCCACTGTTTAAAAGAGATGTTGGTGTTAGGATGTCTTAGTTTTCATATTTGTGTTGTAGTTATAATTTGTAGACTTAAATTAGTTGTTTAGGGTTATTTATTGTTTTAGTTTTCTCTCCCCTCCTGTCTTTGTTGCTTGTAGGCTAGCCTGTGTGTATAAAGTCTCGTGTTTTCATTGTGAGAAGTCAGTTCTTGTTTGTTATCCTTAGCTAAGTTTGTCTTAGTTGATATTTTCTTTTGGGCCAATTTTTCTGGATTCTGATTGGTTTTGATTTTTGTTAATATTGTTTTGAGAAAAATAAATGGAGGATATTTTCTGCATACCTTTGTCCTTCGCCTTACTGCTTGGCCCCTGACAGATGTTAATCTGCATACATTGGTTGCAATGAGTGGCTATTTGAGCCTACTACTACCTTTGTATCATCTCAAACCAGTCTGCACATTCTCCTTTGACCTCTGACATCAACAAGGCATTTCCATCCACACAACTGCTGCTTTGAGAGATTGTGTGCGAAAATCACTGTAGATAAGCCATTTCTGAAATACTCGGACCAGCCCATCTTGCAACAACAACCATGCTAGGTTGAAAGTCACTTTAATCCCCTTTGTTCAGCCCATTCTGATATTTGCTGTGAAATTAAGGTTTAACACATCCAGATCTGCATTGGGATTGGCTTGCCAGATATTTGTGTAAAGAAGCAATTGCACAGTTGTACCTAATAATCTGAACAATCTGGTGATTGTGTATATATAGTTTTGAGTTTGTACTAGTGATTTTAGGTAAATGATAAACAAGTACTTCCTAAAAAATTTTAATATTGTGTAAAAGTGCAATATTTTTGCCAGTCATCTCAGAAAGAGAAACTCATATATTGTATAGAATCATTACATATAGAATAATATATTCCAAGCCTTTGTTTTTTGTAATTTTGATGATTTAGGTTTACAGTTAAAGAAAACAAAAAATTCAGTGTTTCAGAAAATTAAAAAGTATAAAATGTTCTTTATTGGAAACACACTCTAATCAGCTAATTTACTGAAAACACCTGCAAAGATTTCCTGAGCCTTTAAACGGTCTCGCACTCTGGGTCATGGGCCACACAACCATATGGACGACTGCTGACTTGACAGATGTACAGAAGACAGTCATCAACACCCTATACAAGGAGGGTAAGCCAGGGCTAAGGAGCAAAGGAACTGGACTGTTGCTTAATGGCCAAAAATCCTGTTTTCAGATGAAAGTTAATTCTGCATTTCATTTAGAAAGCATGCCCCAGAGTCTGGAGGAAAGGCACTATTTTCATGTTGCTTGAAGTCCAGTATGAAGTTTCCACAGTCAGTGATGGTTTGGGGTACCATGTCATCTGCTGGTGTTGGTCCACTGGGTTTTCTGAAGTCCACAGTCTATGCAGCCATCTACCAGGAAATTCAAGAGCACTTCATGCTTCGCTCTGCTGACAAGCTGTATGGAGATGCTGACTTTATTTTCCAGCAGGACTTGGCACCTGCCCACACAGCCAAAGGTACCAAAAGCTGGTTCATGACTATAGTGTTACTGTTCTTGACTGGCCAGCAAACCCCGCTGACCTGAACCCCATAGAAAATCTATTGGCTGTTGTCAATAAGAAGATGAGAGACACCAGACCCAACAAGACAGATGACCAGATGACCTATAAGTTACTCAGCAAGACAACACTTTATATAGCTATCGGGTCACACTGCTGATTCAAAATACCTAACATACCCATTAAGCCTGATGAAAACTGGCTCCAAACAGCACACAGTGATCCAAACCAACCACATCCAGATGAACACCCCAGTAAAATAAATCTAGCTTTTGTCATATTACTCTCCCACCCTGCTTACTGTGTCTTAAGGACAAACGACACCTACCCAAAACACTGCGTTTTCCTTCCTGTGCTTTGCTGGGCCTGTGTTCTGTTTTGTCTTTGTATAGAGGAGAACTCTTTTTGGATCACCTGTGTCACCTTCAATCGCCTGAAGAGGGGAGCGAGCAGATGAGCTTTTACAGGAGAAGAGAAGCTGGGTCCGATAGGGAGACCTGAGATGGGCGATACTGAGAAAAAGGGGATGGAAGATTTGAGGTATTGGAGAAAAAAGAGAGCAGCAGAGTCAAAGATGAAAGGAGAAATTTGGATGTGTGTGGAGGACTTAGGAACTTTAAATGGAGGCAGCTTTTTACGAAAGTGAGGGGAGATAGACGAAGAGAGGGAGAGCAAAAGTGACTCCTGGGAGAGCACTAAGATGGAGACTGAATGAAAACAGCTGGCAAAAGAGGGCATAGAGAGTAGAGATGCTCAGAGGTGGAGAAAGTGTGTCAAAAAGAAGAAGGCATTGCTCTTCTGAGAGCTATCTTCACATCCTGGTGCGGCACCACTCCACTGTCGGGTCCACCTTCCCTGGACAGCGAGTGCTTGTCACATTAATGGCCTGGAAGAAAGACTATGTCACTTTATCACCTCTGTGTGGCGCTAACATGGCCATGGCTTTTGTCTCCCAGCTCCTTCTCTGCTCCACAACTCCCTGCAAGAGACTAATTGATCCTAAGAGACTGTCTTTTTTTCCCCCGCCTGTCTCCCAGGCTGATGAACAATGTGAGAAAAAGCCGCTGATAAAGAGAAAAGAGAAAGCCGGATGTGCGCCCAGCTCCGGATAATGTAGCCCACTGTCTGCTGCAGTGTTATCTCATTTCCCCACACAAAAGTAACATTGCCACTTTGTAAATGAAAGTCAGTCAGGCGAAAGATGCCCCTCACGCTCTGGCAGCTCCTTCTCCAGATAATGGGCGCATGTACATTATTCCTGTAGACACAAGATCAAGTTATAAAAGCAGTATATGCAGTATGTGGGTAGTTCATGCAATTCATTTAAGTGTCTGTGCCTCCTGTATCCAAGCCCTCAGGATTCCCACAGTACATTGCAGAAGTATTCAAAGCCCTGAAACTTTGACACATTTCGTCATAAGTTTTAATGTATTAGATTTTATGTTAGATCAACACCAAGAAACACATACATGGTAAGTTAAAGCATAATAGCCATGGTTTTAATTATTTTATAAATAAAAGTCTGAAAACAGTTGCATTCATTTATATGCAACTTCTCCTCCAGCTTCAAATCTTTTGGGGTATGTCTTTACTAGCTTTACACATCTAAAGGGTGAAATCTTTGCCCATTTGTCTTTGTAAATAGCTCAAGATCAGTTGGACTGAAAGGAGAGTGTCTCTGGACAGAAATATTCAATTCTTGCTACAGAATCCAAACTGGATTTAGTTCTTAACTTTGATTAGGCCTCCTAACAGCTGTATGTTTCGAAGGTGAAACTCCACCCCAGTCTCAGTCCCTACTGAGGAAAAGCCTCTCCAAAGCATGATGCTGCCACTACCATGTTTCACAGTGAGGATGGTGGGTTCAGGGTGATCTGCAATGACAATGTAAGAGTTGTGAATATGTTCTTGTATCAGAAAATACAAATCAGATGCTTCAATTCAATTCAGTTCAAAAATACTTTATTAATCCCAAAGGGAAATTAAATGTTGTTGTAGCTCATATTATGCAGGTTTCTTCAAAGAGCTGTTGTAGATGCTGATGTCTGTCTTACAGCAGATCTGAAGAAGCCTCTGACTGAAGACACTCTGTTGTACGACAGTCTCGTGAAGAGGATGCTCAGGGTTCTCCATAATGTTCTGCATTTTATAAAAAATCCTTTGCACAATGATCTCCAGAGGTTCCAGAGGAGTCCCCAGAACAGAGCCAGCCTTCTTTATCAGCTTGTTGAGCTTTTTTAAGTCCCTGGCTCTGATGCTGCTTCCCCAGCAGATGATGGCAGAAGNATTTTATAAAAAATCCTTTGCACAATGATCTCCAGAGGTTCCAGAGGAGTCCCCAGAACAGAGCCAGCCTTCTTTATCAGCTTGTTGAGCTTTTTTAAGTCCCTGGCTCTGATGCTGCTTCCCCAACAGATGATGGCAGAAGTGATAAACACTCTCCACAACAGACTTATAGAAGATATTCAGCATCTTGCTGCAAACACCGAAGGATCTAAGCTTCCTCAAGAAGTACATTCTGCTCTGTCCCTTCTTGTAGACAGCTTCACAGTTGCATCTCCACTCCAGTATGTTGTCCAGGTGAACATCGAGGTATTTATACTCCTCCACCTCCACTTCCTCTCCCATGATGGAAACAGTGTCTGACCTATTCCTGTTTCTCTTAAAATCTACAATAATCTCCTTTGTTTTATTCACGTTTAAGATGAGATGATTGTTTCTACACCATACCACAAAGCGGTCCACCACCTTCCTGTACTCAGCTTCTTGTCCATCTCTGATCCACCCAAAGACTGCAGAATCATCTATTTATGCAGATGACAGGAGTCTGTCTTGTACTGGAAGTCTGAGGTGTACAGAGTGAAGAGGAATGGTGAGAGTACAGTCAGTCCCCTGTGGTGCTCCTGTGCTGCTGATCACCTGGTTAGACTCATAACCCTTCAGTCTCACAAACTGTGGTCTGTTTGTCAGGTAGTCTTTGATCCAGGAGATTGTTGAGGCCTCCACCTGAGTCTTCTGGAGTTTCAGACAAAGAAAATCTGGTGGAATTGTGTTAAATGCACTGGAGAAATCAAAGAACATGATCCTCACAGTGCTGCTAGCTAGATGACAGTTGATTTGTTGAAGCACAGGTTTGTGTTGTTTATCTTCTGTTGGTCTTTTTCATCTGTCTAGCAGGGTGCGACTGGCAGGCTACGTAGCTGCAGTTCGTTGAGCTAATCAGGAGGTACTTAAGATGAGCAGGGATCTCTGAGAAAGATGCCAGATTGTTTGATCACTTAGGGGCCTGAAATTCAAAAGGTGTGAGTGTACAAAACCGCACACAAACCTGTTGCGTGTGCAAAATAAGCGTAACTGCGGGCGCAAACATTTTAGCATGTCTGCTTTCATGAATATGCAAAACATATGATAATGACCCAAATGCAAAATTCATGGGAGGAAGATATGCAAATGTCATTCCTTACCACCTGCAAAGCGATTTTCAAAGCCTGAAACTGTTTGCAAGTGCAATTTTTGCATGTGGATTTAGCACGCTTGAAATGCAGGTGCTAACTGGGACGCTAAAATGTCTGACGTCACTTTGGCCAAAAGGAGGCATAGATAGAATGACAGACGACAGGGAGAGAGAATCTTCTGTACATCGTGGGTTGTCAAAAATAAATATATTAAAAATAGATGAGAATAGAGGATTCTATGTAGGATTATCTAAGCTCTGATTTGGAGCCAATCACAAACAGAAGCCATGATATTTCTCCTAAGGTAAAACTCCTTGCAACACTTCATTCAACATCATTCCAGCGTAACATTGCTGTCAGTGCTGAATGCACACAAACCTGATCATGGCAAAATGCGCACGTAACTGATCAAATCACGCACAGCCCACTGTGCTTTGATGTTGATAATTTAATTAATAGAGAAGAACTAAAGACATTATAAGGCAGATTAAATCCTTCATTTGCAAACTAGATGCTAAAATAATTTCTTAGCAGGTGTTTAAAAATGAACATATGCCAGGGGAGGGTTTTGTTTATGCAGTTAAAAATTATTTTGTGTCACCAAAAAAATATTTAAGCAGTCAAACACATTGTATATTGTTAAAATATTGACAAAACAAATAAAACGAATTTAGTAAAATCATTGCATAATTAATTATATATTTTTCCGTACATAAATGTTCGATTTAACTTTTTTGCAGGACAGTTATGTGACGGTCAGTTTTAAAATTAGCAAAGCTATAACATACAGATTGCCAACTCCTACAATGATCAATTTTTATGTTGCTAATATTACGTTCAGGCTTAAATATGTTGGCTGTTTATGATAAACTCCGAACTCTTCAAACATGTACTCTCAAAAAACAACAGAGCCCGGTGAACCTCCAAAAATAATTAAAAGATCAAGGGAGACAAAATAATTAACAGAAAGATTTGTCTTTTGAGTTGCATTGAGCAAGATAAGAGAAATCTCATCAGGGCAGATGACAAACCTGCAGTGAGTAGCACAACAAAAGTTAATTAACAGTAACAATCCAGAAAAACAAGGGCTGAACAAAACAGAAGGAAAAAATCAGCAACTGGATCGTTTATAATGATGCAGTTTAACAATCCCTGCATATTTCTAAAAACACAGCAGAGGATCTGTTTGCTTTTCCTCTTGTTCCAGCCAGTAGCACATGCAATTTCCTCATTTAAATAGGGCGGTCTGCACCTGTTTTGCACCTGTTATACATTGCATGCGCAATCTTTGAAAATCACATGCAACCCGCCCACTTATTGCACATGCAAGTTTTGTTGTATTACATGCAAATTAGCACCTGCTATTTGGGATCTATGAAGATCAGTCCCATGGGGCGGTAATCAGGCCAGGTCTTGCTGACCTTTTCACGAAGAATTTCGATCTCTGATCATACCTTTGTCTCCTTGCTTCCAGGATCCTGTTTCCACAGCCTGTGTTGGGAACTTTACCTCAATGGCTGGTGTTCCTCCATCATGAGGACTTCCAAGAAGATCCTTCCTCATACCACTGCTTCTAGACTCCTCCGTCCTCCCGGATCCTAGCTATGCTGCTGCTCAGTAATACATCACTCTCCTGCCTGTCTACCCTCAGTCTGCTGTGGCTCTTCCAACAGCCTCACTCTGGAGAAGGACAAACTAATGCACTGCCAGCGCAACCTCTCAAACACAACCAACCTGTCAATCTCAGACTTGGAGAGTTACTCACCTTCCCTGGACCTCCATCTTCATCACCAAACAGTATGCCGCTCCTTCAACCTGTCACTCAACTCCACATTCAACATAAACTTACCTCCAACTAGTACTTAACTTCTCCTTCCAGTGTTTGTCCAGATCCCGGTCCAGAAACCTGAAGTTCTCTACCTTGTGTTTCTTAATAAATCACCTAAAAACTGTCAAGCGTGTCTGTAATTGTTGCTTGGACTGGAGCTAAAGCCAACACAACTATAACTGTATGATGGCATCTTCAACTCCACAGCGATAAGCAAACTGAAGAGGGTCTTGATGGTTTATTGTTTGCTTACTCAGGTTGGCCAACAGGAGTCTCTCTAAGACCTTCATGATGTGGGATGTCAAGGTAACAGGTCTAAAGTCATTGAGGACTGATGGATGAGTTTTCTTTGGTACCGGAACGAGACAGGAGGTCTTCCACAACACTGGAACCTTCTTCTGGGCCAGGCTAAGGTTGAAGAGGTGCTGCAGAATCCCACAGAGCTGCTCTGTACAGGCCTTAAGGATTCTAGGGCTGACACCATCTGGACGTGAAACCTTATTCTGGTTCAGTCTCTCCAGCTGTCTCTTCACCTGACTTCTTGAGACACACTGGTGGAAGGGGGAGGCAAAGGGAGCATCAGTATCTTCTGATTTGGTTGAAGGCAATTATGTAGAAGTAGAAGCAGAAGCGTCCATGGCTGAGGTGGAAGATAAAACATTTGAGGTGTGACAGAAAAGCTGTGGGTCAAAGGAGGGTGCAGTGTCTGATGTCTGCATGAGCTTGTTCTCATTATTTTCTTATGAGCAATCAGAAGAGGGCCGTGTAACTGCACCGTTTCTTAGATTAGCAAACTGTTCTTCTCTCCTTCTGCTTTGTCTCTGCCAAAGTGGAAGCATTTATTTCTTTGTACAGTATAATCAATTCTGAATATGACAAATGTAGAATCAATGAAGAAACATGATTTAAAAAAATAAAACATAAGTCTTACACTAGTTTTCCACCACAAATATTGTTTTGCATGGAGGCCAAAAGTTTAATTTTGGTCCCATCTGACCTGATCTCCATCTTCAAATGTTTGTTGTATCCCGTACAATCATAAAATGAGACATCTAATGTTTTGGGGTTTTTTTGCCACTAGTCCATAAAGGCCAGGTTTGTGGTGTGGATGACTAAAAGGTACATCGCCAAATTCTTCTACCTGAGCTGTGGATCTCTGCAGATCCTCCAGAGTTACCATGGACCTCTTGACTATTGCTCTGATTAATATACTCATGCCCAGTTTAGGTGGGCAGCCATATTTTAGTAGATTTGCCACACTCTTTCTTTTTTCAGATGTTTGACAGAACAAAGCTCTGTGAGATGTTTGAATGTTTTAGGTTAGTGTTCTAAAACCTAATCCTGCTTCTCCAATGCATGACAGATTGTTATTTGGTGGTTTGTTACATAACATCCCAATAAAATACATTAAAGTTTGGGGTTGTAATGTTACTTAAAGGTGAAAAGGGTAAAATTGGATGAAGAGCTTTGCAGGGCACCATAGGTGTTTCCTAAATGTAGAGAATAAACGGCAGGCCTATGCCTAGAAACATACATTAAAATGTTTCACAGAGGGGTACGGTATCTCTACTCAGTATCTCTACATAGGGAGGTACTGTTTACTTCTTACCTTGATGCAGAAAATCCAAGGATGCAGACAAGTGGGGTAAAAGAAAATGCTTGAGAACACAATAAATAAGATAAACAGAAAGAACAGAGCTGCTCCCTTTTGAGGAAGAGGCAAAGTCCAAATAGTGTCTGTGGAAAAAAGCCAAGTGAGCAGAAGGTTGGTAATGTACCTAAAGGAAGAGAGAACCCTCCACCCTCCTTCAACAGTTCTGGCCTTGTCAGATATGGTTATGCTTATTGGAGACACAGTAGGAAGGGGGTCAGAGCACTAGCATGCCTCAAAACATCACCACGCCTGGGTTATGATAAGAACAGCGCCCTGATTCATAGCTTACTGCCCAGTAATGTGTATGGATGATGCATGGTGAATGAAGTAAAGATAAGGCCAGGAAGCTAGATGGGCTGGACACCGCTACTCTTTACCATGAAGCAGAATGTGTGTGTCAGTTTATTCAGGCAGAGAATCACAGGGAAGAAACATGTGCAGAAATTTTTTTATTTTATTTTAAAAGTAAATAGTTTTGGGGAAAAAACAGCTCCACGTGCAAACTCAACACAAAAAGGTGCTAGCTGAGATTTAAACCTGAAATCTTTTCGTAACAGATTAGGTATTCATTACATCTAAATACCCAAAAGTTGCAATTTAATAAAGGTGGGTCATAATCATGACCCACATTCAGGCAGCTACCCTGCCAAAGCAAACAACAGGACTGTTGACAAGAAAGATAAACAAAAGGAACATAATCTCTTCAACCAATCAGCTCTGAGAGAAAAATACAAATGTACAGCTTACAATGTATATTTGTGTTTAGGCCCCTCAATTTTGATACCCTTACATAAAATCGAATATGACCATCATCTAATTAGTGAATAGAGACAACCTTTTTGGCCACAGATTGGGCCCCTAAAACAGGGCTGCAAGAAGAAAGCTTTGCAATTTTCAACAAGTCATGTAGTGGGAAAGGTGCCCTGGACAGATGCGACTAAAATGAAATATTTTGGCAAAAAGCTTTGTGTCGTAAAAGCACTACACCTGACTTTCAAAACACTATCCCTGCGATGAAGCTTGGTGGTGGCAGCATCATTCTGTGGGGATAATTCCCTTCTGTGGAAAGGGTACCTGCTTAGAGCTGATGAGAAGATGGATGCAGATAACTGAAGGGTGGTACTGGAAGAAAAACCTGCTCGAGCCTAGAAAAGATTTGACTCTGAAATTTAGATCAAAGCACAGATATACATGTACGTGTGTTAGAATTGCCCAGTCAAAGTCCAGATCCAAATCTTCTTGAGATTATTTGGAAAGTCTTAATAATTAATGTTCACACACACTCTCCCTCCAGTCTAAAGGTTTCTTCCACAACACTTAGGAATGTGATAATAGGAATATTAGACCTTTCTTCCAGAATTGCATTTTTGAGGTCAAACACTGATGTTGGACGAGTAGGCCCAGCTCACAGTCTCCACTCTAATCCCAAACATGTTCTGTCAGGTTGAGGTCACAGGACCCTGTGCAAGCCAGTGATGTTCTGCCTTCATTCATTCCTTTATGAACCTTGCTTTGTGCACTGGTGTACAGTCATCTTAGAACAAGAAGAGGCCATCCCCAAACTTTTCCCACGAAGTCGAAAGCATGCATTGTCCAAAATGCCTTGGTATGCTAAGGAATTAAAAGCTGGGACCAAATCCACAACTGAAAATCAGGCATTCTCCTGGCAGCTGTCAAACCCAGACCCATCCATTGGATTGCCTGCTCTAGAGTCCAGTGCATCCAGTGCTTTGCATTGCACTTGGTGATGTAAGGTTTGGATGCAGCTCACAGGCCATGGAAACCCATTCCAAGAAGCTCTCTATAAACTGTTCCTGAGCTCATCTGAATGCCACATGAACTCGGAAGGTCTCTAGCTACTGCCTTTGCAGAAAGTTGGTGACCTCTGCACACTATGAGCCTTAGCATCCTCTAAACTTTCTCAGTGATTTTATGAGATCCAGTAAGTTGTAGCTGAGTTACTGTCATTCCCAACCGCTTCCACATTCTTATAATACCGATATAACAGTAGACTGGAATATTTACTAATGGTAAAATTTCACAACTGGACTGATTGCACAGGTGGCATCCAACCATGTTACCATGCTGGAAATGATCCATTTCCTCACTAATATTTGTAAAAGCAATCTGCAGGCCTAGGAGTTGGAGTTGGATTTTGTTTGCCTTGGAAGTGACAGAGACACCTGAATTCATTGAATTGCAGGGGTGAGCGAATATCTTTGGCCATATTGTGTAAAATCTTAATAATACATTGAAGATTGTGGTTGTGCAGTGACAAAATGTGAAAAGTTCAAAGGAGTATGAATAGTTTTCTAAGACATTGTACTGAAATCTCCTGGAATTTATCAGTTTATTAAAAATTCATATTTCATACAGCCTTCCAGTTTTCCAAATGTTTTTTGACCCCAGGACAGGAAATAAAGTCTGACTTTTTACTCTGTAATCTCTAGGATGTTAGTCATGTCATTTAATTAAAACCATTGGACTGATCTGATCCAGCATATACTGTCTCCGGACCATGGAAACAGGCCGCCTTGTCTGGCTACAGCTTTTATTAGGGCTGTTAATTAAACAGCTGCTTTTCCCATTGGAACATAAACATGTCTGTAGTGAAAAAGGTATTTTTTATTGACCTAGATGAATCCTGTAGAATGCTTTAGTTCACATTTCAACCTGGCTGCAGAATCCCCCTTAGAGCAACCTCACCAATGATTTAAGATGAAAAAAAAAAGCAAAGGTCAGGTCAGCAGTCACAGACCTACGTGAATTTTTCCTTCATTTCCTGCAATAGCTCCATGCCATTTTATCCCAGTCTTCCCAGGTCTGCTGGTCTCTTCCCCACGCCACCATCACTCCCCGTTTTTCACACCCTAATCGCTGAGACTTACAGAAAAATCAATTTCCACTACCCAGTGAGGAGAACCAATGTTTCACTAGTGTGTCTGATTGATGATGCACAGACGCCATCTCACACCCCACTGCCTTTTATTGCACCTCAGAGTTGGTCGCCATTCAGTGCATTTTTATGGCAAATAATAACAGGAGATGTAATAGCAATTCCCCCCAGTGAGTAAATCTGTGCAGGGGAGACAAGAGCGCGACCAACCCAGACAGCTGGAGGACAGTCCTGTGTCAACAAGTTACTTAGGCTGAATGATTAGGTCCACTGCTGTGAGGGGACCCGAGGCAATCTGACAGCCAGACATGAAGGCTGTTTCCGAGATCATCTCCATCCAATCTTGGCTTTCAGCTCCTCAGCGAACAACAATGCTTATGGCTTTAATACAGCTGAGTGGCTACTTTATCAGATGCATCTGAGAAACACACACACAAAAACAATGTAATGCATAACCGAGAGCATGTGGACGCTTTCAAGAGATAGCTACTGGACGACACGTGCAGAGGACATGTGATTCGAGCGTCTTCACGTGGGTCGGTGCCTTTTCAGAGACATCCAACCCTCCACTTCAGAGATTTTCACACATCCTCTGAACAGTGTGTGAAAACAAAAACATACAGACACTGACAGCTCTGAAAGAAAACAACACCTTGTCTGAGAATCAAGCCAGAGAACAACCAGAAACTTGGTTAAAAAAAGTCAAGGATGAGGGTTCTCTGCAACCAGCAAAGACATGAGGACTTTTAGTGATGAAATGGACCTGTCAAAAAGTGACTCTGTTGCAAAGATAAAATCATCTATCTGTTATTATCTCACCTGCCAATCCCTGTTTATTGCATCTCACCATCCAGGCCTGTGCAGCTTTCCTCTGCTTAGTGAATCCCAAAAAGTGAATTGTTGAAGCAGAATTTACAACATCTGATCCTGCTGTAAAAAAAAAAAATATCAAAATCATTTTTGAAGATAGTTTTGATTCAAGCATTTTCTAAATACAGTGCAAAAATTTGAGAAATTTTTACAATACTGAATTGAAGATCATCAGCCAAAAAACAGACCAAAAAAAACATTTCTCACAACTTTGGAATATTTTTAGAATACATTAATGATTATCAAATTACCTATGTTGCATAAATCCTTAAGTATTTCAATTTTGCATCTAATTCAGAAGGACATTACTCTACCTGTTATATTTACAAAAGTCCTGCATTACTTACAAAATCCAATGTGTCTGAGTTGAGTATTTTTGATAAAACAGGGAAAACATTTCAAACTTAAGCATCAGGTAAATTTTTGTTGTTAATCAATAAAAAGAGAGGAGAAATTCAGACTCATGTAAAACCAACATAGTTTCATCTGACCCATGCATGCATGCCAAGGTGAAAGACTCTTCATCAGTGAAGGCAGTAGCATGACATTAAAGTCCATTATTATATACTGTACAGTTTCTTCAAGTTGCAACAACCATGACAAGGACGTTTTTGAAAGGTCACAAATAAAGGCTGACACTGCAGCATCATTTGCGTGAAAAGATGATGCAGGCAGTTCTTGGTCTGACTACAACTTGTAAACCTGTTACTCTTAAAGAAATGACAGAAGTCCCAGTTGATGTCTACATAAGCACATAGGATTATGTAGATTTTCAAAGATTTGTGCTGCTGTACTTGTGCTTTATTTTAGTTAAAATTTTATATACAGGTATACAGTAGGTGTCGGTTAGCATGATTTGGCTAGCATGAGGCACATTCCATAATGGTACAACCAACCCTCAACTGCTGATCCAAACAATCTTTGACACACATCATCTAAAACAATATTATGAGCAAAACATACAACTACCATATTCTTGTAATATATTTAAGCATCAAGTAGAATTTCATAAAATACATCCTCTTAATGCAATATTTGGGGTACGAATGTGCACATGGAAAATTATTAGGTAATAATGATCTAAACTGGACAGTACCTAATGTTATAAAGGAATATATTAAGAGTAGTTCCCACGGTCACAAAGCTTTCTCAGATTTTAACTGCTGCCGTATCTTCATTTGGTTTTAATTTAGATGAAAATCTGTTTTAAAAGTGTAAGGTTGAGGTGTCAATCTCTCCTTTCTTTCTGCAACCATATAAAAGCTGAGATGCAATAGGAATGTCAGATTGAATTGCGTCAGTGGGAGCGTCTGATACCCAGAACTGCATCTACAGAGAGCACTTAGACAAACAATGCTTTAAGAATCTTTATTTATCCAGGGGAGGATGCTGCTGAGTTTGCAGCCTCTCTAAGCACATTCATACAGCCTCACACCTGGGGGCTGTCACACACAGCTGTAGATGACCAGCTTTGCGACGTGTCGGTACCCACATAGCGGCTCAGCTGGAGCAAACACAATGCTGTCCAATAACTGTATCATAACCAGAGTAATATTATCAGGCCCAGTGTTGTGGCTGCACAGCAACCCAGACTCTGTTGTATGGGACACAGTTATGACTCAACTGACCAGGCTGACGGCTAGCACAGACCTTTACCTCCGTGTGGCCTGCCTTGTGTCACTGAGAGCAAAGGCGCGCTAGTTGGCTTGTCACCAAGATGCAAATGAGTACTTGGACCACTTTCACTTTCCTTCAAACAAAATTAGAACTGGCTTTGTTTTGACTTTCAAATCAGTATGGTGACCTGTTTGTTGGAGCTTGCAGTGCTTGCAAAACTGCTGCAAATCAAGATCTCAGCAGAAAAGAAATGTCATAACAGAGTAAAATCCTGGCAAATGACTCTGACCCATTGCATAGTCTAATTTCTTTTGCATACTGATTGCTAAAACATATATGTTTGCCTGACACAAAGTATAATCTCATCTAAATATCCATAAACAAAGAAGAATAGCAAAGCATTTTCTCTTGTTTTTCTGTCCCTTATTTAACCCATTAATTATTTATTCTGCTGAAATATAGCATTTGTTCTCCCAGGGGAGCCCTGGTCAAATGTCAGCATAGAATTAAACAAGCAAAAATAACTACAGGGGTTGGACAATGAAACTGAAACACCTGTCATTTTAGTGTGGGAGGTTTCATGGCTAAATTGGACCAGCCTGGTAGCCAGTCTTCATTGATTGCACATTGCACCAGTAAGAGCAG